>JANJYP010019030.1:0-20823 GCA_024605115.1 Rastrelliger brachysoma | reverse complement strand
TTGGGAAATTGCGAGCACCTTGTGTCATTAAGCAATTTTCATTTAGTTGTGCAGTGGCCCGATGTTATCATTTCATTTCAGTCATTTGAAAATACCACAGAACATAGTTTCTTGATGTAACGATTTAAGCACAGTTCACAGCTGTACTACAAACAAGCTCATTGTCACAGCCAAGTCAAACAGGAAAAGATATTTGGCATTATTCAAAGCTTAATCTAAAAAAAAAAAAAAAAAACACAGGGGGTTTCGATGGAACATTTGCACTTGAATAAAACGAAAGGTGCTTGCTGGGTGAAGTTGATTACACAGGGCCAAATCAAGATAAACACATGCTGACAACAATAATAATTCTTCTGTCTGACCACATCCGTATCATTGGATGATGAAACTAAATCTGATATGTATGTGCAGAAACCAGGCTGCTGCAAAAGGCAAATCCCTGGCACCACATTGCTAGCTGAGAATTACTCATCTTACCCTTTGTTGCATTCCAAACAGTTTATTTACGAACATGAATCAAACATGCTAAGCTGCTTATGAACAAATTTACTATCATGTTAGTTTATGNGCATTCCAAACAGTTTATTTACGAACATGAATCAAACATGCTAAGCTTCTTATGAACAAATTTACTATCATGTTAGTTTATGTACACCGAATGCTCTAGGTGGGGTGTACCTTTTTTTCCATTCAGTGAATAAACATAAAAACTGTTGGGATTTTTTTGGAAAATAATGATTTTTGGAGTTTTTGCCGAGTCAGTGAACATTACATGGTCTTATGAATCTTCCACAAATCAATTTGAGGTCCTCAGAGGATTCTTAATGGAATGCAAATTTAAGTATCCCACAGGGAATAGTACCTTTAATTAATTTGGACATGGACCACACATTTTGGACTTGGGATTGAGGTGTAAACAGATGAGTATTTGGCAGTACACATCCTCTATGTAATAAAGATGTCCCCATAGCACTCCCAAATAGCTGCAATATGCAAGTGAGGAAATTTGTAGTGTGCCCTGATTTATTTGCCGTTATTAATGGGGCGGTGTTGAAGGAAGTGGTCTGTGGCTGCCAGCGCAATATCTGACCTCCGAGAGTGCATTAAATCAATGCATTAGGGAATGCAGTAATAAAGAGGCCAGCTAAGGCACTGAACCTGCTCCAAAACAAACAAACAGAACACTAGTGTAGAGGAGACTGTATTCATGTCTGGATGCTCCTCTCATGCATATCTACCATTGTGTCGGTACAGCAGCTGTCTAATATTATATGGTCTCTAACATTATAAGGCTAGGTATCATGTTTTATAAAAACTTTTTGGTGGTTAACAAAATTTAAATGACAAGACAACTTCTTTCCTTTAGGCTTTCTTTCATGGCTTTTGTCAAAATGTATGATCTATGTGTTAAGATAGGTATGGAAAAGCATCAAGATAATGCTGGGACAAATTTAACCAAATTCATTTGTTTTCCTCACATTTGTGTCAAAATCATGCAAAAACAGCATTTTTAAAACAACTGAGTTCTGCAATACTTGAGCAGAAAAATTATAAGGGCAATGTGAAAGCCATAGAATAAATGAAGTGATCTATGACGGTATGATTTACCCACTGGTTTACATTTGCACTGGTGCAATGCCCAGAGTTGCTGTGTTTGGAGTCAGGACCTTCCAAATAAGGCAGGAAAGCTGTCGCCATTCACATTCCACACTACTATGATTCAAAGGGGACATTAGCTTACTGCAACTCCGATTGGTGCACACTTGGGCAACTTTAACTAAATTGTGCTAATAGGGCAGGTTTCACAATCTTGTGACAAAAGCATACTAAAATATTGCAATAATAATCCGACTCAGCATGAGTCCTGGAGCAGAGGAGAACAGCAGATGAGCCAACCATCAGTCACACCCAGTCAATCAACACCCACATGACAAACATCAAAGCATCAAAGGAGCAATAATATCCAAAAAACCCAGGCACATTTACAACAGGCCCCAAATTTAGTGACTGAGACCATAATGACTTAGTTTTTCTAGATAAAAGTTTACGCTTTTTTAATGAAATTTAATTTGAGGCAGATCCTAGTGGATGTTGGTGACATTATACTTTAAGTTACTTCTTCACCTCAAGTTGTAATAGGTGCTACTTGATGAAAACACTTGTCTACAAAAAAGTAGGACTGTTGCTTCAAGCAACGTCACTGTGTAGAACATCTAGTCTGTTTCAGAATTTTAACTATGTTTAGTTTATTAAACAAATTGTTGAGATAGCAGTTTTCCATATGTAAACACAATTAGCAACTAGAAAAGCATGCAAAAAATTTCATCCAAATTTGTCCATAACTTTTTGAGTTATGTTGTTAACAGACAAACAGACAGACAAACAAACCCTGGCGAAAACATTACCTCCTTGGTGGAGGTAACAACAACATCAAGAGGGAAGAAACTCCTTTTGACTGAAATGCAAACTATATTAGAGATGCACACAACTGACGAAAAATCTGGCAACCCGGTAAAGTTAACATATTAACAAAATTCCCCAGAGATGACAAAAATACCTCAAAATTAAATTTAAGTTGAGGCATGATGGTGATGACTTATTTTGGTCAAAAAAAAAAAAAATGCACAAACATCCGGTATCCATCTGCTCAGAATTTTTTTCTCACAAACTTAACAGTCAGTTATGGCCAAGACCATGCATCACCTCAGTTATTATACTTCCCCAGAGCTGTCGCTATACGCACACAGCACTCTGTAGATGCAGCCCCCACATAGCCAAACGGTCTCTTGACTCCTACTCACAACTACTTGATCTGTCAACTCACAATGTTTGCACAAGCCATTTTATAACACTTTTGTCTCATACACACTCTGCCACTGATCTATACATGCTCATAATATTCAAGTGAATAAACTATAATGCTGAGGACAAGCACACATGTATATATTTTCCAGTATGTGTATTCACATTAAAAATTATAAGTGTAAGAAATGTAAGTATTAAGTATTAAGTCGTAGTAACATTGGGATCTCTGATCCTACACACCATTTACTACCAAAAAAACCCAAAACAAATAAATGTCAGACATCACTTCATCCACCATGACCGCATGTCAAATGTAAGGTGTTTCTTGACAAATCTTTTGATGTAGTGGTGTTACATGAACTCTCATCTGAGACAGTAATTTGACTTTATAGAGGACAGGAGAGTGACAATGGGTGGATAATGTGACCCTTCCTTTCCCACACTCATATTTCAAAAGAATTTAATTCAAGCTGGACAACCTCACTCCACTGTCATTTTGAGGAGATGAGTATGATTCTTGATGCACAGCACAGCAGCTGTCACATATGAAGACATCAACTCTCATTGTGTAGAAATTAACATAATAAACACCTGATGCTTGATAGATGTTGGTTCAATACTGACTACAGATCTTTACCCTGTATGAGGCCATGACTGAATGTAACTGAAATAAGCCCAACACAAATAAACAACTCATTCATTGCTGACAAAAGGGATGTCTTTACTGTCCTGTCAATTGGCAGATTCACAGAATCAAAAGCACCCAATCTCTACCATTATAACAACAGCAAACAATTGATGTTACTTTTTAATGCAAACATCCACAAATACAATTTATTCAATTATCAAAGTTGTGAAGCTCTGGTTCCCAAACACGAATAATAAAATAATTTTTCAAATATTTTTTAGTCACAGTTATTCTACCATATACAGATGTGGTGGAAAGGGATCGTTTCTTGTTTTACATGCTCATAGCTCCAAGACCTGACAATCCTTTTTTGTAATTGCATCAAAACAATGGGAGGCTGGATGATTACATTAATTTTCACCCCATGAATTCTCTGGCGACTTTCAAAAATTGACAGAACGTGCGGTGGACATTGTTGTGCTCTTCAAATTCTGAGCGTTCATAAGTTGGAAAAAATGACTCACGAAACAAAAAGCAATGAAATCATGGAGAAAAAGCCATGTCTGACTCTGTGGGTTAGCACTTATCCAGGGCAGGGGGCATAGTCTCTCTGATGTCAAAGTGTCTGTGCAACCCACTGCCTCATTATGAGTCAGAATAATTTGCCACTGCACCTCTGCAGTCATTTCTCTGTGAACCAAAGACTGGCAAATCTCAGAAAATTAAAAACATGTTATGTACAGCAGAGCAGGTGAACCCAAGTGGAGAAGACTGCAGGCAGAGCAAAACTCAAGAATAACATCTCTATTCTAGCTCAAGTGCAGGCAAAGTAAAACTGAACTAAACACATTGACACAGAACAAAGCAGAGCAAACAGAGCAGAACAAAGGATCCAACAAGACTGAACTGAAAACCAGGAGTTAAATAGAAACTGAACTAAACAAGTAACAGGTGGTAAAGAGAAGACACAAGGGTAGGCTGGGAGCTGAATGGCTGGGGAAGATACAGGGAATAGGGCTGACCTAACGAGGCTGAGGCAGGGCAGGTGTGGAGAAAAGAAAGACAGATGGGAAAGAACAAATAGAATACCAAAAAACCTGGAAAACACAATACAACTATGCACAAAGCACCCCAGAATGTACAGTACATGAGCACAACTTAAATAAGTGCACAAGTCACAATAAGCACACACAGAAAAGTAAACTTCAGCATGTATTGCTGTTGACAAAAACATGAATAAATCAGTCTGTCAAGCAGAGTGGTTTGCATATTAAGGCTGCATGAAACAACATATGTTGTACTAAAAGACAGCTACAGCTCTGAATAACAAACTATTATTTCAGTTCACTTTAGCACTTTGTTCCTTCAGTTCTTTTTAGTTTTTTTTTTTTTTTTAAGTCAAATTGCAAGCATCAGTACATCACGTGGTCCTTAAATATAATCTGTTAACTGTCTTCCCAGTCACTCCAGCCTTAAACGGGTAGAAAAGCCTGAGGGTATCAGATGTTCTGATGGAGTGACATAGGACCTGACTAGGACAAAACCATAACAGGACTTTTCACTATTTTCCACTGACATTATTTGGACCACGTTCATGAACAGATGTATTGCTAAGTTGTGTTGATATATATATAAGTATTTGCAGAAATTGTTGGGAGGCAATTACAATAGATGGGTCCATAAGTGTGATGTTTAAAGCAATAGTATTCAATTTAAGCACTCTGGACCTAAAGACCTGCTGATTTTCACTCTGAACATGTAATCAGGAAGTGATTTACACCTGGAAAGCCAGGTGAAGGCAATTACCTCCAATCAACTACCTGGCAGGATAGAAGGCAGTGGTACTCTGGGTCCTCAAGACCAGAGTTGGAAATTGTGTTTTAAATGAAAATAGTGATACACTGAACACTCTGTTGCAAAATGTTTATCATAATGCCATCTGAATCCTTTTGTTGGAGCTCTCAGAAAGCACTTACATTAAAAACTTGAATCCTTGAATGAGATAACACATGTTCTTCCATTAGTGAAATGATTCATAGAAATCCTTTCGGTAACACAATAAGGGTACCTTAATTAAGGTTAAGTAATACCTTATTCAACATTGGAAATCCGACTTTCCCCATTGAAAAATCCAATCTCTGTCTCCAAAGTGTTTCAGACATTGAAATTAGACATTCCTGTGTGATGTTAGACAACTGATTCTAAGAGAAATCTCTGAATTACTGGTGGGATTACCAACATTTGGTTGGTGCATTTTTTAAAGTAAGAGGTTGGAAAGTCAGATTTCCAAATTCTCTGAACACAACATTAGTGTGCTGGAAGCTAGCACTGTGAACACTTGAACTGCCTTGTAGGAGCAGAGTTTTCTTGCTGGATGGGATCACTGGATGAAATTTGTTTACAGGTTTGACTAATAACAAAACAGCAAGTTTGACAGAGTGAGTAGATAGACAGGAAGGAAGACTGATTGACAGGGAATGGACATTTCGAGGCAGGGTAAACAGAGGATGGCCTGAGTTAATGCTAATATTAGCATTAGCTGTGCTGCTATGTTCATGTCACCTCATCATATTGTCATGTTACTAAGAGATGTTCATTTTTGTTAAAAGCTGTGTGAGTTGTGATGTTTTCTGTGATGATCTGTGTATTTTCTGATAATGTGTTTTATTCTTTTTTCAATAAAATGTAAAATGCTTTGTACGTGATTGCTTCAATTACATTTCAACTAATAGTGGTTAAGCCTTTCTGTTACCGGGATACATGGGTTTAGCACTTTGTTCCTGTTACACTTTACAATAAGGGTCCAAAGAACATGACTTAATGGTTAGCTGTGGTTAGATAATGGTTGAGAGAGAGGTAAACACTGATAATGTGTTAACTAAGGGATACATGTGTCAAGTTTTACAATATCCAGGAAACATGAATTCATGTGTTAATTAATGCATAAGTAAGGATAACTAAAAACATTATGCAACTATTATTAAACCTTAAGAATACATTCATTGCCTCTGATTAGTGGACATTATTAACAGCTTAATGCATTAACTAATGCATTATTATTGAAATTACTAACACTAATTAATTAATAATTAATAATAATGTTAAATAATGAACTAGCTCATAGTATACTAATGCTTAGTAATGCAAATGATAATGCTTATGTCACAGTTACTTCATGCTTAATCATGATTAATAAACATTAACTGATGTTTTAATTAATTTTAAATAAGGTATTACTTAACCTTAATTAAGATCCTCTTATTGTAAAGTGTTGCCATACTTTCTTTCTCTACTCATTTGAGAAAATTATGAAATTGCAATATATGACAAGTGAAAGCATTCTATCTACTATCTGACAATCTTAATTATATTGTACAGTAGAGATACATGCTTGTAAAATTTTCTCACAAAGATGTCTTGAAATAAAAAGCTGCCATTGTGTCAGTCTTGTGATGATCCATCTGTTCAGAATGTGAAAATACAACACAGTGGGACCATGAAATAACACAAAGAAACATATGCACATTACAATCCAGGCAAATTGCACCATATATTATTAAACTCAAGGTGTGAAATTCCTTCCTCTGGCATTGCTCTGTTGCTGAACTAATTATCATGGCACATTAATTTTCCAAACCCTGAAGCCTTTGTTGAGTTTACCCAATGTGCAGAGCCTATGTGTTTATTCCTGTAAAAATGAGGTGTATTACAAAACACATTTAAGAAAAAGCAATTTGCTCTGAGCTGAGACAACGTTGAGCAAGCAGCTGCTGGGACTGCTTCATTTGTATTCTATAGACTGTATCAGAAATTTGGAAAATGTTAATTGGAGACAATGTGTTAAGAGCCAGATATGGTCTGACATGTAGTCAACATAATAGTATACAGGATGAATTAATTACAATATGAAGAGGGTGAAAACAGAATGCCATCCAGAATCCATAGAAATAAATAATAGATGAAAAAGATAGCAATGAATGCTAAACATTTGCTTTGACAAATATGCTAGAGTGCCTTTCGGCTGACACACTGAAATCAAAAGACAGTGCTTCCCTGCATCCAACAGTGGACATGTTGACAAAGCCCTCATTTATTACAGATTCCCAGCCCGGCAAGCGTAGCCCCAGCGTGACGCTGATTAGAGGGCTTGTACAAAATAAGCTTGAGAGCCCCATTTCACCACAAACTTATATTCATTTAGTTCTGCAGATTTATACATCCAGCTATCTAGGCACAAAAATCCAGCATGACATGAGGGTGTATTCTGCCCTTTTGAAAAGGGGGTTAATCTCTCTTTTTTCATGAAGAAACCTCAATCTTACAGTGACCAGCATGTCTCATATGATGCAGGGGCTGAAGCAATAAATTGAATTAAATAAACCCATTAGTTACAGCAGCTACCTTCTCACCTCTGCCCAGATACACTTTCATGGTAAGTTGGTCCTTTATAAAGACCAGAGGACACAGCTTAAGACTGTGATGACAAAGTGACCTTGAGTCAAAAAACAGAAAGCATGTCCTTGTTCATTACTCAAATCGATTAAGACAGCCTGTTTACTGCACAGGCACAGCCCACTGTGTTCTGCAAGTGTTTAAAAGTAAATGTATGCTCATTCAAAAATCAATTCATACTTAGGATTCTGCCTCCTCCTGTCTTGTAGACATGAAACAAACTAGAGGTCGATTAGAGTAGAAAGCGACTATTGGGAGATTCACTCTGGGCATACTTAAAATGCATGGAATGAATAACCAAGAGCAGTTCACATACATTATAAAAAAAGGGGCTCAGAAAGGATCCTAATCCACCAACAGCCTGAAAGCAGAGTGGCGTTTTAAACACCAAATAAAATATGTAGCTATTGAATTTTAGTCTCTTGTTTTATAGCACATTAAGTTGTCTTTTACTGTAAATATTAAAATATCCATGACTCCATGGATTTTTTTTCATTTGCGAATGAAAATCTTCAGGAATACAAGAAATACCTATCTCAATGACATCTCACTCACTTTTCAGGTCTACAGAAGTGCCTTGTGTCTGGTATATGTAGTTTCTGAGTTGGCACACACAAATCTTAAAGGCTATCCAAGGTTAGAAAAGGTTTAAAGACATTTCAATATTTAATTTTACAGAGAGACTAGATAGGCAGTTAGAGGCGGCAATCAATACAATGGTGCTGATTTTATTAATGTTGCTATGATTATGGGTCTCCAACAACATAGCATACCATTCACAGATCAAGTATTTATACATCTATTTTCTTTTTCAAGTACTTAAAAATTAGCTTCTTAAAAAAAATAATTAAACATTTTAACAAACAACCTCATGTTCCATATCACCAACACAGTACTTTAAATCAGCAATTGACTTTTTCTTGCCTGTGTTCACAATATCCCAACAAGTCCTCAAACCTAAATGATGGAGTAGATTATTCGTCAGTGGATTCCAAAAATGACCCAAAGGATGGTTTTGTGATCTGATGCTACTAAAGGTTAATGCCCACTGAGAATTAATAAGTCACACAGACTAAATCAGTCTTTGTATGATTTTAAACAACTACTTGGCTAAAAATGGGTAGGGTTTGGGTTACAGGTAAGATTCACACTGACCTTGACACCTTGTACAGAAAATGTAAACATTTTAAGCATTGAGAAAACAGCTGTTTCTCTGACAAATGTATTGTGTCCATGGGGCTCTGCCTCATATTATCCTTTGAAACCCCAGAATTATGCTGTTCACTTGTGAGCAGGCCAAATGTCACATGGTCAATGAGTAAACTGTGGTCTCTATCTGAGTCTTGGTATTTATATTTTACACTCATTTACATTTTGAACAATCTACACCATGGGAAATTATACCACATAAACCATTACTTTTCACATCAGAATCAGTGGACATACAGAAAATAGTCAATCGACAAATTTTGATGTCAGGGTTTTAAATTGATGATTTTGAGGCACGATCAGATGTTAGACAAGGATAATTTTTTTTCTTTGCAAAGTCTTTACAGATTTATGGCCATCTATCCTCAATGGACATTGGAGACACAGATATCGCTGGAGAGAGAAAATTAATCTAATTTCACACTGTGCTGACACTGAGATGAAAGAGTGGAAGTTCTGAAAGAAAAATTGTAAATGGGGTGCTTATGTTTAAAAGGGACCTTCTATGCTTTTCCTTATTTTCTGTCATATATAATGTCACAATGTCATATGTTCATATACAGTCAATGTGGCCAAAGTGTCAAACAATGAATTAAATATATAGAGGTAATCCCTGTGATCAAATAGCTATGGCTTAAGACTCACAGACTTCCTTATGGTGGTCATCTACTCCATGCACAGCACACAAGTTCATTGCTCTGTTGCTCTAACATTATGGCATGTTTCCATTGTTTTGGGGGTTGTCACATCAGGCTATGATTCAAGTTGAGCTGGCATGCTGTGAGTGTTTTTTCCATTACACAGCAGGGCAGAGTAAAATAAGTAGTTTACCTCTTGGAAATGTGCTGGTCGTCTGCAGCTCTTCATCAAACATCATCATCACTGTGTGTGTATTTGTGTGTACTATTCCTTCCTACATTATCTCTAAATGATTCACTGAACAAAGAGCCCAAAATATCTCCATATGTTTTTTGTCAAGTGGTGTGCTCAGTTAATTTAGTGAGGAATACGTATAATTTCCTGTAAATTCTTCCCAATACAAAGTGTGAACTGGTATTGCAAAGCTGCTCAAGGAAAGTAAAAAGAATAAAAAAAAAATATTTTCTGTAACATAATTCAACATTGGTTTTATTGTGTGCAGCTGCACAATGAATTATGGTTATACAGTAAGACAATATGTCACACATATCAGAAACCACACACGAGAAGAGTTGCTGGCAGGTAACAAACCTTATTATAAATACAGAGCACGTCAACTCTCCTAAATCTCTAATGCCAATAGTCCAAATTATCCAGGAAAAACAATCAGCTCCTGATACAGCAATTAGCAATTAGCATAATCCCTAAAAGCGTCCTTTTGCACTTGATTGGCTTACTCCAGGTCTCAAGGGAGTTTGGCAAATGCCACAGTTTGTGTTAATGACTTCCAACTTACCAAATGCACAGGGAGTGCTGGTGGAAGAAACATCAGAAGTTTCATCACATAGTTAGCGACATCAGGATTCTACTAAAGATTATCTCTTTAAGATTCCAGTCCATCTAGAGCAGTAGCATCTCTACTGTATGTAAGAAGTGTGTTGAATTCAGTTTACACATTTAATACTCAACTCATACATTGTTTCACACTGTGCTAAAATTATTCTAACGGAATACCCCATGGTGATTTGAGGGAAAGAAAAAGCATGAATAAGTAAACAACATAAAGCGATGAGAAACTTCAAAGGCGATGGGACAATCACAGCAAACACGATCCTGGAAGCCAATGAATATGTTTGTCTTTGTTTGTGACAGTGACTCAGGGGTGTTAACAGAGGAATTAGCTCACACCTCCAGAGTCTCAACACATCACACAGTCATAATTGAATTAAGTCTGTCAGGATATTGCTGAACTGTAGATGTTATGAAGAGCATGAGATGTATGTGACACCAAAGATCATCTCTATACATGGTTCTTCTCCATCCTAATATCATTTTTAAAAAATTATGGTATATTTAGAAGTGATTGAATCTATGTTTGCCAGCCAGCATTGGATACTAATTTCTGTATTCTGAGAAGATTTTTCTTGATAGAAAATGCCATATGCTACGTATTGCTGCATGCATCTACTTTGTAATGGTCATATGATAATGCTGCCTATACTAGAGGGAGAAGATTTATATCCCCCCCACCCCCGTCCTCCATTTCGTCAGCATAACATACTACAGAAATACCTATCAGATTTGAAACATACTCCCAGCAGTCCGTGTATCTTGGCTCCATGACCATTCCTGTCAGGGTTTTCCCTTTGACTGAACAAATGCATCAGCATGCGTCATGAGACCACATCCCTTGCAGCCAATAAAGAGCATGAGCACGCAAGTGCTCCAGGAGATGTGGAAGGAAAATTGGAATCTTGACAAGTATGATTGACATGCGTATTTGTCCCAAGGTAGTCTTATTTGCAGAGATTTAAAGACGTCTGTAAACCAGCATTCGGCAGAACAGTATCATTGTTCCTCTAGACTAGAAGCACATCATGGCAATTCTGTTGCATGCAAATAATCTTTTGGAAAAGATAAATCCCTTTGAGTATAAAATTACTTCAGCTTATACTTTATTTTGGGTCCTAAATAAATAATTTAACAGATGACGCTATGTCTTTCATTTTCAGACAATCTGTCCATGTCGTGGAGCAAAAGCACAAGCCTGAGTCCTCCCCTCATCTCAGGAACAACGAAGGAGAAGGCTGCTCTGAATTTTATCTGGTTCTTTTGATGGACACAAAAATAAAGTGGATATGAGCCTTGATGGTGAACCATAACCCAAGGCTACTTCATAGCAATAGAAGGAGAAAAAAATGGTGAATTAAATTCTAACCATAAGTAAAATAGACTTTCACTTGAAAGCATCAGAGTGAAGCTACAGCAGGGCAAAAGAAAAGCGATGAATGTGTGTGTGAGAGAGGAGGAATGCACATGAATTCTGAACAGGACCAAAGGCAGGATGAAATTGGCTATACCCATTAACTGCTCAAGAGATTTTTTTTCTTCATATGCAAAAAGGATGGAATAGTATTAATTCTTCCATAATTCTTATTTTACAATACAGATTGCTACAATAAGATCAAACCAATCTGTAATCCTGGAATGGAATGAAAAAAGACTCAGCCAAAACAAAACCAGTGGGAAAACCTAAAAGGTAATTCAGTATTGTGATTTCTACATGTTGATCCTGTGTATTATGATATTTACAGCAGAAAATATGTAACCTGGAAAACAATGTGATAATGCTTGTTCTAATTAGCTGTGCTGAAATAGTTGCAGCTTTGTGGTTGTACTTGTTGCAATCTGAATGAAATTCAAATCTACAGTGTATTACAAAAGGGAGTTTCCACCTGAGATTTGAGGAATTCAAAACCTTATGACACTTATAAATTCTATATAATCAGTCGGACCATCTGCAGAAGAGGTTTGTTTTAACTCTGTTTTAGCTTCTGGTGCAACTTCGCTCATACAAAGTATATTCATACAGTACTGTGTACAACAAATGTGTTGCTGAAATAATCTTTTTTTCCCCCTTCATCTCCATAAAGAGGAGACATTTTAATTAAAAAAATAAATAAATTTGACAATGCGTGCAACTATAGAGCATTATTACAGTCATACATTCACTCATAGTTACATCTTGGTTAAATGTTGGAAAAGGATGTGTTTTTCAATATCAAACTTAGCACACACCCAGCTCTGAGTACTTATACCATTTCACTTAAAAATGCCAATGTGAGACAAAGAATCAGAACATCACCATCTTCTGGGCACCATGAATGATAAGTAGCTATAGGTTAACTCAAAAATGTTTGTGTCAATCAATCCAGTAAAGGTTAAGATATTCAACTGAAAAGATTGTGGTGGTGCGTGGTGCTAGTGGAACCAATGCAATATACATAGACAAACTACAGTACAGGCAGCTGTCCAATGTATTATAGTGTTTACAGCAGATGCTAATTTGCAACACTCATCCTTACAAGGTTGTTCATGAAATTAAGACAATGAGGTAAAGAGAAGGTAAACTGAGTAAATCTAGATACAGTATAATTAACATTTTAGTAGGAATAAAAATCAAGACATGAGTACAAGTTTCTGAATTAATCAGGATTTGGTAGCTCTCTATTATCATTATCAGAGTTACATGGATATCTGTACCAAATTTCAGAGCAAGCCATATAATCTCAAAACATTTAACTAAATGTCCAAAATATAAGTCTAAGTCTAGTAAGTGATGGCTATAATTTAGAAAAGAAAAATATTTTGTAGAGGAAGTATTTTCATACAAAGAAAAATTTAAGTAAAAATGATGTGATCTACGGAAGCCCTAAAAGGCCATGCATACATACATTTTATTTCCTCTGTTTTCTCGTGATAACGAGATAATTTTACTCCATTTACTCGTGATAACAAGATATCCTCTCCCCATTTTGAATGGATATGACAATTAAGACTTGCCACGCTGACATCACCGCCTGCTTAAACAGGTAACGTTAAGCCTTGTTCTCTGTTTGTTTTATTTGTGTTTTTGCAAGAAATTAATTTAATGTTACAACAGATGTTTGTCACTTGATGGCTCACTAGTGAGAGAAATTATCTCGTTATAATGAGAAAACAGGAGGATTATCTCGTTATCACGGGATAACGGAGGAAAGTTATCTCGTTATCACGAGAAAACAGAGGAAAATTAAATTGTATATGTATAGCCTTTTAGGGCTTCCATAGTGATCCGCAGATTTATTTTCCTATTTGTTATTTTTCCATAAATTGTAAGATTTTTTTGTAAGATTTTTCAGATTTACCAACTTACCATCTCAATTTATTTCATTTTTCTCAGTCTTTCTGACTGGTTTCTTTGTATCCAGTCTAACTAGGTATCTAAATATTGTTTGCTCACCATTTATCAGTATTATTAACATTTTTAACACTGCTATTATTATTACTATGGCAACAATAATAAATATAAATGACCAGTATAAGATTTAGTGTCATTTAATGGAACAGAATTGGCATAAATGTATAACTTTTCCAAGGGTGTAATTTTACCTGAAAATAAGAATATGTTACCTTCTAATGAGCCCATTATAATGAGCTCTTTCATGGTGCACTGCCATGTTTCTACAAAGGCCCAGAACAGACAAACTAAACACTACTCAGTGAGGGGAGGGTTGGTTACAATCTGCAACCTACACACTGGTCAGTATAGTCCTTTAATAGTTTTACCTTTACCTTGAATTCCTTAACCATTACATTTGAAAATCAGCTGCATGTTGGTTTATCACTGAGGAGGGGCTTTTTTTTACGATAAGAACCCATTTCATGTATGTGATGTATATAAGTGCTTCATATTGTTTGTTCAACAGGATAGACTGGAATAGCAGGAAAGCGTAGGCCTACACCTCAGTATGCTGATTTACACTGTGTGAAAAGCACAGCAGGAGCTTGAACTACTCTTACTGGCTGTAGGATATGAGTAATTTTCCTGTGCTATGCTTGCATCCAAAGAGATTGTCAAACAAGAAATAAGCAAGATTGCTACGGTGGTAACTGGAACCTCAGAGCTTCATGATGCTTGGGAGTTTAATGAAGTGGAAAGAGGGTGGGCAATGAGAAAGACCTGACTGAAGCGGTCCACTCTCTAGACAGCACAGGGGTATGCTGCTAATTAAAAAGTTTAATTCCACAACTGCAGCACTGGCATCAGAGCACTCAGAGGTGCGTCCTTGTGAGTCTTGGCGCCGTCTTATCAGGCGTAGGCAGATTCTGCCATGTTGGGAAGGCACGGGACAGGGAGGCACTGCAGCAGCACAGAGGCCCAGCTGGAAGGGATGGCATCCTGCCTACTCATGGATCTGGCCCACCTTGCTCTTTCGCTTCTCCCTACTGAGAGGAGTCACGGGCTCCCAGTCAGGTGGCAAGAGTCAGGGGCTAAGCTGCCCATGGAGCAGCTGAGAGAGGGAAAGCAGGGCTAAACAAGGGATAAACGTTGGATTTAGACTTTCTGCTGCTAGGCGCGACAGTGGATCCTTGTCTCCATTACACAATTCCTGTCACCGGGTCCTGTCTTACGACCGGAGGTTGCAGGTCCACTAAAGCCAGTGCTGCAGTATATACTGTTATTTCAAAGTCCCATGGCAGCTGAATCACGCATGATATACTGACATTGCCACCATAAATACACTTTAATACTTCAAAATAGAGAGGTGAATTTTTCACATTTTCTTCTTGAGATGAATGAACCCATTCTATTTTATAGTCATAGTTGAGGTAAATGTTTTGTAGCTGTGTTGGATATATTGATTAAAACACATTATATCTTGCACAAAGAAAAAAGTCCTTGAAAACTGGAAGGTTCATTATGTGATATCACTTTTAAAAGACCACATGTTGTGAAGCATAAAATGAACTATTAAAACTGCCTTATGTGCATGTGTGGGTGTGTCTCCACCAGTCAAGTTTCAGTATTAATGTCCAGATTCATATAATATTTGTGGTAAAGTGGTAAGTCTTTATCACAAATATTATAATTATATTAATAAAATGTATGTGTAGGTCATTGTATGTGTTCACATGTTTGGTCAATAAAGCCGTTTCTGATAGAGCACAACATTGCAGCCATGACAATTGACAAAGCTTTACATTTGAATTAGGGTTAGAGTTAGGATTACAAACTGTGTGGATATAATCACTATAACTTCAAGGGGGACACCCAAGATTAGTGTCACAAATTTAGTATCTGGCCAACTATGAAATATGGTCACAATTATGATTTCATTATCATTTTGGCCTTTGACCCTTTGAGATACAAAATGTCATCACTTCATTATGTTATACTATTAGAAATGTGCATGAAACATTGCTATAATTAACATATGAATTATTGAGTTATGGCCAAAAATTTATTTTGTGTGCTCACACTGACATTGACCTTTGACCACTGACCACCAAATTCTAATCAGTTCATCCTTGAATCCAAGTCTACGTTTGAGCCAAATCTGAAGAAATTCCCTCAAAGCATTCCTGAGAAATCTTGTTCAAGACAATGGGATGGAAGGATAGACAGAAACCCCAAAATCATTTAAAAATAAAAATAAAAAGTGCAACAAAAGTAAAATATTTTTAGAGTATGTTGGAATAAAAAAAACAGTGGCAACTGGGACTAATCACTACAGAGCTGGAAGCTATTGCTGACTCATTTCTCAGCACAGGGATGCAGCCCTGAAAGGGTAACAACACCGCTCCAAAAGATTTATAGGCACATCCCCTCAGCTTTTATTGCATAGGGGGTTAAAGTGACATTTTAATAACACAGAGATATTAGAGCTTGGCAACTGTGAACCAGAATCAAGGTTCTGGTTCACAGTTGCCTGATTTATCTTACATATAAATATTGCCAAGATGAGACAAAGTATAGACATGAACATGCACATACAAGTGATGCTTGATCAGAGATATCTAATCTCCTCAGACTGGATTTTACTGCAGTTTGCAAATCTTTCTCTTTTCTTTTTTTTTTTTTTTTGTTCATTAATGTTGGTAATTTAGGTACAGGACGTCGTATAGCCTGATGTCACGCAGCTACTTCATGCTAAAGTTGCTCAGATTATGACCTGCTGCCGCTGAGACTTTTTCTACATCAAATATGCTTTTAATTTAATGCTGCCAAGTCCAGACTGTGCAGCTATGATGTTGATAAATGATGTATTCACCCCATAAACACTCGCTCTGCAATAAATCAGATCCTTTTACACTGGGTCAAATCTAGAGTGTTATAGTGAAACTCGTGGAAGTCACAGAAGGGGGTAGATGTGGTGTGTTAGGAGCGTTCTGACAGAGTGATAAGTTATTCAGCATATCTACCCAGCTGGTTTCATATGCAGGAAATGCTTCTTCATACCTAACTGTATTGTCTGTTCTGCTTCTAGCTGCCGTTACTTTGGAAAGCATAATACTTAGAGCTACTCTTAGTGGCAAGTATTTGATCAAATACATATAAATTGGCTTTATATTATGTTAAGTATTATGTTGACAAACTTTATGAGGGAAAGATAATTTACAGCCTTTAGCAAATGATTGTGTGGACTGGACATAAGTGGGTTATTGTTACAGATTAAATTGACAGACTAGTCATTTTATTGTATTTGAAAAGCAGTTAAGATTGTTTTATTTGAAGCTCAAAATGTGTTAATCCATATCTGTTGATATGGAATAGATGTCCAGGGTGTGTACATTGTACATTCCCCCTACATTATGTATTTATTCACCTATTCCACAATCAGCTACAACAATGTGCAACGGTCTAATTTGCTGTTATTCAAAGCTTATTTGGCAGGATTCAAACAGATGATTTTCCATTATTCTTACTCTAGCAAGTAACTCTCTTCAATTAGTGACAAAGGGTCACTAGTGTATTTTACATAATACTTGGGGTTTTTTGCTCTTGCTCTGCTCTTTTATTGAGATTTCAGAATGCATTGTAAAAGGTGAAATCTGACTTCTCTCCTTGTGGGATTGTTTTCAGGAATCAGATGGCTGAAAATACTGTATATTTCTGGGAAACTTAAGAGAGAGATAGCTTGCACACACACACATAATTTCCTCTTTTATCCTTGTGAGGACACTCATTGACAAGAACTCCCTAGCCCCTTACCCTAACCTTAAATGTCACTAATAACTAATGCCCTAACCTTTACCCTAAACCAAATTTTAACCTTAACCTTTACCCTTTGAAGTTGTGAGGATGGACCAAAATGTCCTTACAATATAGAAATGTCCTCGNACCCTAACCTTAAATGTCACTAATAACTAATGCCCTAACCTTTACCCTAAACCAAATTTTAACCTTAACCTTTACCCTTTGAAGTTGTGAGGATGGGCCAAAATGTCCTTACAATATAGAAATGTCCTCACAGTGTTATTTTTGAACTGATATAGGTTTTCTCAAAAATAGAAAAAATATACACACACATACACACACACAAACACACACACAAACACACTAGAGGCACAAGGGCACAGAGACAGAGTTACTTGAAATTTGCCCAAGATCGGTGTTTCACAGCTGTATCGATTTTTGATGAATTTCACAGAGAATGTGGTTCAAATCTGTGGTTCTGTCAATGTTGCTGTATCTCTGACTCTTGCATCGATTTTTCGATACGTATCAGTTCAACTCTGCACCTCTAGTAGATATAAATACTGATGGTACCAAAGTATGAGGATAGAACAGTAACACATATATAAAATAATGCACATTGATACTTTAACACAGAATTACTCAATAATGTATTTATTACACATTTCCATTGTTACACTGAAAAACCTTAACACAATTCCTCTAGACTAGGTTCCATCAGGGTGAAAAAAGTCATTTTTACTCCTGGTGAAAAGACTGATATACCTACTCCTACTTTGCTGACTGTCCAGTTCACACTTCAATGCAGAGCAGAATTCCATTGAGCCTCAGCAGATGAGAAACCTGAAGCCTCCTGCTGTATTATTTGATCTGGTCACACACGCTTTTCAACTGGAATTAATCTAAAACGGACAATCTGACACTTTTCAAAATGGTGTTCTTTTTAACAGTGTGGTAGGCTTTTACTGCTGCTGTTAATCTGCTGCTTAGCTCAAACCTTGAAGTGCTTGAAATATATATTTTCTTTTTTTTGGAAGGTAATACTTTTAGCCATTATCATAAATCAGAGAAATATCCATCCTGTCAAGAAGATTCTTTTGTAATTAATCATAATATGTTTTCTACCTGTCTCAATGATTATTAATGCACAACACGATTTGTTGAACAGTAGAACATTTTTATGATTAGTTTCTGTTATTTTAGATTCTTACTCTAGCAGTATCTCTGCTCAAATTGCATTTATTAATGCTAAAGTAAACATTATTTGTTTGGCATTTTGCAAAATTGCCATCAGCCTCACTAATAGGCCCTCATTAGGCTGGTATTTAATTTGAGTGAATTTCTGCTGAGGATGCTTGCCCACAGCAGGCATAAATCTTCACGTATGATCAATAATCGATGAGATTCTTTAGCGCAATTTATGAGGCACATTATCTCTCCACTAAAGTATATGAACACTGGCGCAGAGCTGAATCAACATTTGTTGTATTGGTCATAACACATCAAACATTTGCTATTCCAGGATGGGCATTTGCACCAGGTTGAGACATACTCAAGAGAATAGATAACTTAAATCCTTGTGGTGGTGGCTCATCCTCTTTACTCAGAAATAGAGGCAACATTAGAAGCGCCAATTGGCTGATGAAAGTCCTCTGTGTACGGTAATGATGGCACTACATTGCTAATTGCTTGTTCAAGTAAGCCCAAAACACACTGGAGAAACTGTCCAAGAGTACTAAAAACAGGAAAGCAGCACCAATCACCAATCTGGGCCTGTCTTTGGAGGCTCATACCAGAACCACACTAAACTTGGATTCCTGAGATGAATTTTAGATGTGTTCTGAATTTCTTTAGAGATGTTTGTGGACATAAACCAGAAGTGCTCACTATCAGAAACCTTAAATGACAGAGTTTGCATTTGTTCAAACTTCAGCTAAAAANAAAAAAAAAAAAAAAAAAAAAAAAAAAAAAAAAAAACAGGCAGAATTTTAATCAAATTGTAATTGTTCTGAAATATTAATTTCTATTAGTGTGCTTTCCAGGAATGTGCATATGATGGATTACTTACAGTGCAGTGTTGAATCTTAATAGATTGATACACTTACTACTTTTACAGTGTAATTTTACATACAAAATCCCCCAGCAACTGAAAGTGTCAGTAATGCTTTTTAAAGCAAGTTCTATATTTCCCAAGACTTCAGGAAGCATTTTCTAATGTTTGTCAGAAACCCTTCACACAAGTATGATCAATGTCTGAACACTTTTTTCTTTTATATAATTTCAATACTCGCACCTCTATTAATTGTGTTCATTTTATTAATTGTGTTCACATTCTTCTCTGCGTCCGCTCATACTTCTGTCTTCATACCAATCAAAACTTAATGAGGGGCATACNTGTTCATTTTATTAATTGTGTTCACATTCTTCTCTGCGTCCGTTCACACTTCTTTCTTCATACCAATCAAAACTTGATGAGGGGCATATATTAGGTCTAGGTCTCTGTATGTTACAGACTTAAATCCCCTCACATCAAGAACCGTAAAGTTGCTTCCTGTGTTGACTTCAGAGAAAGCCTGGCAGTAGCTTTTACCTGCCAACACAGTAATTTTGGTATAGGAGAGAGGCATCTGGTTGCTAGCCACATATAAAGACCTTTTATCCCCACAACTGCTGCAGATGTTTGAACATGTCAAACATTTTCTACTACTGTTAGCCAGTCAGGATGATGACAACATCCTCGGATTAGTTGATTCTTTATGATACTTTGTCAAAAGCATGAAAAAATGCCAAGAAAAATGATTTACTATACAGCTCCTACAGTACCACAAGGTGATTTTTTTTTTCTAACTGAGGTGTCTAAAGCAGAAAGGAAGCAAATAAATGTTTAAGATCAAACTGGAAAGTGGCATAAGCTCATGCTGTGTGTTCACATTTCTTAATTTAACATTCAAATCTGTTTACTGTATAATTACTGTATTCAAATGGGCTAAACATGTTAGTCACGACCTTTGGTGAACCACCTGGTACTGCAGGATCAACAGCTCCAGGCAAGCCTAAATTCATCCATACT
>JANJYP010019027.1:0-11625 GCA_024605115.1 Rastrelliger brachysoma | reverse complement strand
TATTATTATTAGAAGAGCTGAGCACATGCATGATCCTGAAATGAACTTTTATATAAGAAGAACCAGCTCATTTGATTGTATATTAATAGAACATACTTTAAATAATGATCTATTAAATGTCAAATCACATCACTGTATCAAGGGAATTTATATTCTGTTACTATAAAGAAAGTGAAGTGTTACTGTAAACTTGCACATTGTGAAGGAATATGCATTTATATGATATTCTAACATGAAGCACGAGTTGGCACTATCAGACACATAGAACAGAACTAAAATACTGTGTTTTCAGTGGCATTGTAAATTGTATTCTCTGCTCTGTAGCTGTAGGTGTTTAGGGGGTCTGAGAACAATAACACACTGCAGCTACAGACAGGGGTTGAGTGAGTTGCCAGAAGTGCAATGACCCAGTGTACCACATGGAAAGGTTCATTGAACACAATGAGACAAACTAAACAGATCAGGTTTGAACTGACATTTTTTTTTGTTGCCGCCAAATGTTTCATTACCTCACAAAAGGACAAAGAGAGAGGTGAACGTGAAACTGTGTGTTCTGTATGAGTCACTGAGTAAAACACATGTACAGAGTTAGTATCACTCAGTGAGAAAAACAGTGTTTGTGCTGTCAGAAAATTAGACCATTGTCTCCCATCTGGAGAGTTTTGCTTTTAGATGTTTTATTACAGAAATTGCATACAACCCATGGACAAAACAGTCACACATTCTACCATTGAGTTATTTATTATCACTATATGATAATTATAATGATAATAAATGATTCTTCTTTTTGCTGGGAACCCCATGGTAACCCCTCATGGACACCGAGGGTCTAAGGATGTAACAGTCAGAACCATTTATCTACGCACTAGGTTTGAGGTGAAAGTGCAATAGCTTTCTTTCTCCACAAGATGGCATCAAATCATTTTATTTTGATCAGCCTGTTGATTACAGTTGACAAACCAGGTGTGTATCCATTTGCCACACCGGTTTTTAATTACAACAGTGTTTCACTGCAAGGTTTAACCATTCAAAGTAGGATTATAGTTCATGAAAAGCTATAAACTATTTATTTTTTGTGTGTGGTAACACATGGCGATACATTAATGGGATTGTGAGGAAGGGATTATAGAATTTCCAAAATGTCAGTAATTCTAAAACTGCAAATGAATGAGAGGTCAGTAATGCCGGGTGTCCATATGGAGGACGCGCAATAATCTCCTAATCTGGAACATGCCCCTTTTGTCTGGTGCTGCTGAGCATCAGCATGAACCCATGCAGATCTCCTGTGTGTTTTAATGTGGCTGCTTGCTTCACTCATGCTGGAGTCTGATGCTGCCTTCATTGCTCTTTAGAGCGTCATTTATTTAAAGGCACAATCATTAAATTGCTCGTGCATTTGTTGTTTTTTCATTGTTTACTTGTTTAAGGAGACCCGATTTATCCATGCAACATGTTAGTTTTATCTGTTGCTTTACTCCAAAAAAAGCAAACAAAACAAGCAGCACAGTGTGACTTTGCACTGATGCAGCTGCAATAACAGGAAGACAGAGAGTAAATAATATCTTTACCCACAAATAATAATAATAAGGCAGGAAATCGCGCAACAATGTGTCATTTGGTCATCTCTGGCAAGCCTGAAAAATACCCCCGCTTCCACTTCCACCCTGCAATCAACTCTTTCATTCTCCTCTCTGTCTTTACACCCTAATATAAGATATTTCCCACAGGCCTTGAACGTAACATAGATTCTGGGCTGGACAGGAAACGACGGACAGGCGCAGCGTGTCTCCTCCTCAGCAGCTCCAGGAGAGAAGAATGGGAAAGAGGAATGGGGATTGTATATGTAGACGAGGCAACGCGTGAAAACATGAGGACGACGGACAGTTTTTAAGTAGATATTATTAAATTTATAAAACCATATCTCTCACTAGGAGTTCACTCTTCTTTTTCCCCCTTGAGGGCTGTGAGATTTGCTTCCATTGGAAAACACAGGAGGAGGAGGAGGAGGAGAGGAGCCTCTTTGTGAATCCCATTTGTGACTGTAAGTAGATTTTAATCAACATTTCTTTGTACTCTTCCTTATATAAAAAAAACAAACTCTGCCATTGAAAATATCAATCTTCAATCAATAATTCTCAGTTTATCATGTTCTATATGTCTTCACTGTTCACTGCTCTCAGTTATACCCTCTGGAAAGAAGACGGAGCCTTATGTTTACTATACAGAACCACAAAACAACCCATTCATTCGTGATATATTATTGGCTGAGTGTGGTGTGGCAGGCTGAATGGGTAAAAGAGGGGGTTTAATTTGTGCCCCCGTTATGCGGCCATTGAACAATCCCCTTTCTTGGGAGAGAAAGGGTGCGCAGCGTTTGGGCCGACTGGGAAAAGAGCCGCAGCTTTCACGATGGCACTGACAATTGGAAGTCTGTTGTTGTGATGTATTTGTTAGTTATGTTGCCAAAGCCGAACCCTTTCATGGCCGAGCTGTGGTGGTGATGGTGGTGATTTCTTTTTTTTTCTTTTTTCAAAAGCTCATTTTCTTTCCTCTGCATCTATGTGAGCAGAAGAGAGATGTATAGTCTCCACCCTGTTCTGTTCAGCTGCTGGTAATGGCCGATGCTTTTTGTCGCGCTAATGTTTGTATCCTGCTGGTAGGACTATGAAATGCCACATCTCGTGCCTTTTATTAAAAAATAAATAAACCCCTCTCTATATATAATCAGTGATGTGGTTGGGTTCAGCTTATTATTAGCTACCTTTATTCAACTGCAGCTCCTGAACTGTGTTTTCATTCCCTTTGTTGGGATGAGGCCGACAGCTGCAGGTTGGATAAAGCCAGTTTGACCAGTGGCTATTCCCAGTTTAATACCTCCCTCCCATCCCAGCCTGTAGATATGCTGTTAAACCACACGGAAACTGCGCATCATTTACAGTTTTATTATGAGAACTGACCCCAGTGGAAAAGTTGTACACACTTTTGTATTTACACGTGTATGCAAGTTAGGGCAGGTTTGACAAATAATATAGTGTAGTGATGTAAACAATCCCTGTCTAGAATATGCAAAAAAATAATATAATCAGAATCAAAAATGGTTACTTTTTATGTCATAAGTCGAACCAAAATACAAATACATTGGGGCATATGTAAAAGTTTACATATTCAGTATCTGATATTAATTTGCAAACATTTTTGTAGCCAGTTAAAAGTCTTACAGTTCTTGTGTTTGGGTTTTTCTCCTGTTTCTTACTTGCTAAAGGCTTTTGTGATATTCTTGGACCATTTTGCACGCACAGCTCTTTTAAGATCTCTCGGCACATTTTCAGTTACGTTCAAATCAGTGGACTGTGGTAGTCTTTAGGATCCTGTTGCAGAAGTCGTCCTGTATTCAGCTTCAGATAATGTGATGTTTGCTTCCTGGCTTTGCTGGTAATAGGACTCATTTGTCCCTACAGTCTTACAGTTGGATTTTATGATGAGGACGCAGGTATGGTTTCCTCCTACTGACTCTTCCATGAAGGTCTTGTTGGTGCCAGCATTGCTGCANTGAGGACGCAGGTATGGTTTCCTCCTACTGACTCTTCCATGAGGGTCTTGTTGGTGCCAGCATTGCTGCAGTGTTACGGTGCACCACCATTCCTGAGTCTGCTGAATCTTCCTGCTGCTTGCTTGCAGTCAAATGGTGAATTTTGATTTGTCTCTCTGGCCAGCAAAGAATCAGCTCTCTCTCTCTCTCTAAGAAGTTTCTCGGTCTGATTTTGACCCTTCACATTTCACACAGTGGAAAAGGAATGAAGCATTACCATCTTCATGCAGCCTTTCCCTACATTGTGGGTATCAATATCTATAATTTATGGAGTCTTACACAACCGCTTAGAGAAATCATTGGTTGCTGAGTGTTCATAAAACATTTGAAGAGTCAGAGTATTTGTAAAGATTTGAAACTGGCATCAGCTGACACTTCCTAATGACACCATCTGACATCAAAGTGATCATGTAGAGACATATTAAAGTTCTTTCTTTTTAGTTAAAAAATAGCACCAAATATTTTATCAGTCAAAGGTGCACAACTTTTTGCATAGATCACTTTCGTTCTGCAGCTTTGATGGCAGAAATAACTCCCAAAACAACAAGCCTCTCCTCTGAGGTCAAACTTTACTGACATTAACACTGGTGAAATAACGACCCTTCACTGTCAGTGGGGTTCAAAGGTCATTTGTAGAGGCTGAACACCATGCCACTGTCTGGCTGGCTGCCATATGAGCCCAGCTTTTCCACGCAGTAAACATTCTCTGTGCCTGTGCTATTTGCACTGCCAAAGCTGTATCTCTTGAGTTCAGGGTTGAATACAGCAAAACAAACACACACACACACTCTCACAAAAAAAAGCCACTAAGAAGAAGCCACTTGGCCCAGCCTTTATTCCCCACAGTGGCATTATAATAGACCGTCTGTGTCCTTAAGGCACGCTTGATTTGCATCCACAAAGCACTAGACTCGAAGCACATTATTCTGGGCATGGAGACAGTGCAGCAACAATGCGACCCATTCGCTTACAGTGTAGTTAATGGATTGAAAATAACTACTGGCCCTCTGGTCGCTCCCCCTCGGGCAGATGCCTTTAAGCTTGTTATGTTGTTGTTTTTTTTTTTTTTTCTTTTGCAATAGGAAAATAACAGGAGTTTGGAGTCAGATTTCACTCATTGTCTAGTTTGAGACATAAATGAGGACAGAAATTGCGTGATGCCCTCAAGCACATCTGGAAAACTGAGCGATATGTTGTTTTTTTCCCTGTGGGCATTGTTACTGTGGCTTTGTTTCCTGTGCTGTGTCCAATATGTGAATGTGTTTTGTAATTATCAGCTGGTTATATGAAATGGCAGGTTTGAAAATATTTGCTTTGTTTTTTTATGTTGGAGGCAGTTTTAAGAGGCTTATTTTAGGCCTGCAGCTAGCTTCCAAAAGACACGCTTGTATCAATATCATGTAGAGTAAGTTCACAGAGTTCATGTTTGAGTCAGCATCATTATTCATATCATATTCCTGCCAAAAACTACAAGTTTTTGCGTCAAATGAATACATTTAATCAACGTAAAGTAACAGTAGACATGCGCTTCATGTATTAGGATCACACAACAGCAACAATGTTTTCTCAGTAGACTCAATTGCCTTGAAGTCACTCACTGCTTTCAGGCTGTATGGTATACAGTTCAGCCATAAAAAGCTCACTCATGGATTAAATTTCCAGCCACAGAAGTAAAACATATGTTAAAAAGGAGCATGTCATTTCACTGCCCCTGTTTAAGTGCACATGTCAGAAATTTTTCACTGTCATCTTTCTTTCTCAAGGCTCTTGAAAAGAAAACCCAGAAAGAAAGAGATGGTGTGTGTATATATATATTTTGGAAGCAACATCAGCTTAAAAATAACCAGAAACATGGTTTTCTCATTCATCCGCTCTGTCGTGTTTTGCCAAAAGAAGGAACCAAGAAGAAAAATCTTTTCTGCTTTTCTTCCTCCATCTCTCTGCTCCCTTTCATCCTTTTTCTGTGTATGCTTGATTTCTTTAGAATGTAGTTGATTAGATGAGAAAAACAGTTGTCAAAGAGATTTAAGGTCTGAAGTATGATCCCTTGGGACTGTCTGTGTGTGTGTGTGTGTTAGCATCTCCTGCATGCTGGTCTGTCAGCGCTTCCTTGGCACTGTCGTGCAAGTTGCAAGGGCTATGTCAGACCACCGCCTATCCATCCATCTATCCACCCATGTCCTTGGGCATGAGACCTTTCTGCACAAAAGCTTCAGAGTTTAGAGGGGGGTTGCAGCGGTGGCTGGTGTAAGTTTACCCAGGTTGTTTTACAGCCAGGGGTGTAGGTGGGTAAAGGAGGGCAGCGGGTGGACACCACTTCAAACGCTACCTTCAACAAACCCTGATGGAGAGCTGGAGGGGACAGTGTAAGCTGATATTCCCACATAGGTAGCAGGTATGTTTGCCTGGTGTGAGGACTGCAGAGTAGATGGGGTGGGGGTGGAGAAGGCCACCAGCTGCAGCAGGGCCCACGTCCTTGATGCCAAACGAGATGCCACATCACGTCTGTGTTGTGTGCAAGTGAAAACGAGAGCGAAAGTGTCCATGTTTCATCCGACTTGGGTGTGCCCCCCACCCCCCCTCCTGTTGTCACAGGCATGAGGTCCCAGCCTGTATAGGGCCTTGTTCTGGTAACATTTTGCTGACCTTTGGTGGCAGCTGCCCCTGCCATTTGGAAACAAAGACAAATGGCTAGCCGGCCCGCCTGTAGACTGCAAGACCTCTACTGTTCCAGATAGTGAGCTGCTCTTCCTGTTGGCCTTTTCATACACACTTAGAAACTTGTATCAATGCCCTCTATGGCAGGATATCAATTGTTCAGCATCTACATGTGGCCTTTTCCTTTGAGATGATTAATTTGGATTCTTTTGACAAGGATAAGGCCATGCATCCTTAAAAACGTTCACACACACTTTCACTTGCTGTTTTCTTTCTTTTTTTCCAGCAGCAGAAGATGTAGCTTGTGCTAAACCTATAAATTCTCTATCTCCAGCTGCACTACTGATTGGAGCAGGCAGAAGGAGGGCACCCTCTTCTCCTTTCAGGGCAGTACATGATCTGGGTCCTCGTTCAGCAGGTGCACTCAAGCGCACAGGCGCGCACGCACCGCTATATAAAGACAACTGAAGATATGCACGCCCAGGATTGACCTACAATTCACATCTCTCTGCCATGTTAGCTCTCATATCTGTGCTATTGGGTGAATGCTTTCTCTTGAAGTATTTTGTAGTATTGTACTTATAGGTTTTAAGTGTGAGATTTACTGGATATCACTGATTTATTGTGTTCGGTGTGCTCTGGGAGTTAAATCATGATCAAATTTACACTTGTACTTGCATCTGTTTATAATTTTTAGTTTGGAAGAACAAGTGTAAGGAGTTTTGAGTGAAGAAAAGTGGCTGTATTTCATTCAGGTCTGTTGAAGCTACTGTCATTTGAGAAAATAAGACCACTGCTTCCTTTACATTGGATTTGTCCCTGTATAAATGTTAGGCATCAGTAGAAAATCATGAATCTAGAAATAAGTTCTATGGTTTAGAAGGACTGATGTCATAAATGGGGTTTGGTCCACTTTTTCACTTACGTAAACACTTATGCCTCATGTAGAGTTTTTCCATGATCTATTTTCCTATATTTTATCTGATGTGCTGTGATACTCGTCCAGCCTGTTGCATTGTGTGTTCATTAATCGTCACTTTTTTTTTGTTTACCACATCTTTCACTGTACAGTTTGTTTAAGCAGTTTAGGTAGCTATTAATCATTATGACTTTGACAATGGCAGGTGGCTGATTCTCACCAATGGCTGCTGGTGAAGAATCCCCCCCCAGCCCCACCTCTACTGTATTACAGATGGTCTGGTTCATTCACTATTGTAGGGCTTCAGTCTTTGTTAACTCAGCAGTGCACGTGACAGGAAATGAGGAGGAAGAGGGGGGGGTCTTTTGTGAAACATACTGTCTTGATTGTTGCTCTCTGCCACACAGAGGTACAGTTAATCTTGCAGTCAGCATGATCAACACCTGTGACTGCCACAAAAGAGCTTTTTAAAAAGTAAGTCACACACCATCGGGTAATTGCCCTGAAACTGATCTTAGTACTAAAGGTTGGAAAAAGGTGGAATCTCATCCCAGTGGGAATTCTCGTCTAGAATTCCAGCAGCCACATCAGGTATCGGCGGGGGGAGAGCACAGAGGCGGTGATTTATGGTATCGAGTTGCGTTGCCTACCACACCTGCCTTCGAAATCTGCAGCAAAGTCTTGTTAAATCTCCACCACAACAGTCACGGGATGGGTTGATGGATGAGGCGGCTCGTCTGCCTGGATGGACAGACTGTAGAGTGAGCGGCCACAGATAATGGGTCTTTGACATGGAGACAGGACATGAATCACTTGAGGCAGGAGCAGGAGTAGCTTCAGAGAGAGTCTGTATAAGAGCACACAAAGTGCCAGCTCTGAGGAAACACATGTGCTGTCTGGCTCCTGTATAAAAAATATTCATTATTGACTGGGGGGTGATGTATGATCTGTCTGGCGTACGCATTACATATGGAGAGGAGAAAGTAGATTTATTTCCTACTCTGTATTGCTTTCACATGCGCTCTTTGGCGTCCTTAATTGAATTATCTTGATTGGACAAGCCTCTGCAGCAGTACACAAGTATAGTTGCTTTACAGCCTGGGAGAAACATCGGCACCAGCAGTTCCTGTGTCCTCTTTGCTCCTCCATCTGATCAGAGTTCAGCTAGTTCTCATGAAACCATAACAGCAGTTTCTGTGTCTGTTGTTCATGTGCGTGTACTGGGTGGATGTATTTGTTTGCCTTCTTGCAATCTCTGTTAACACTTAAAGATGCATATACACTGTAGTGTTTTTCCCCCCATCGCCCCGCTGTGAAATGCCTGCCTTTCAGCCTACAGTGTATAGATGGCCTCTGTTTAGATGAGGTTGTGCATTGACCTGCGGGTTACATTCCAGTCGAATCCAGTGAGGATTCCATTTTATGGGATGCACTAACAATAGCGGCATTATAAAACAATCAGGGAAAGTCATTGATGATGGTGATTACAGTGTTCTTTCCCGGTGTCTCTTTATGGAGGTTAACTTCATATTGTGTTGAGGATGTCATGTTTGTATGTGTGGTTTCAGCGGTGGTGTTGTATGTTTGAATCACTGGAGCAAACACATTTTGGGGTCATGCATAGAAAATAGATTCCAGATCTGATCCATCCTTTTACTGCTGAATTTAAGTTGTTACCCTCTTGAATTGCAGCTCCAGAAAGGACTCTGCTGCACTTTACAGCAAAGGAGAAGAACGGGGTGCAGCCTTACATTATTTAAATGTTCCAACTGTTTCAAGTGTTCAGTTCAAGCCACGAACTAGCAGTACACCAAAAACTGGGGCTGAACACGCTTGTTTTGCCATTAAATATGCACTGCAGCCTACTTTTTCCCCCCTCCTCAGATCTCTAGCTTTTCATTCGCACCCGTAATCATGTAATTTAGCCCTGCTCATGTTTGTAAGAAAGTAACAACACCATGCAGGCGGTACTTAAGCGTGCGGTGAAACCTCAAGGAATTGAAACGAGAGGGGTTGGAAAGAAGCCTGCACCTTGTCTCATCGCCAAGAGCCACAAGGGTCACCACACATCACACACGTCACTTGCAGGCCTGCTGGCTGTCCTCATGCTCCACGACCAAGCTGGCTGCCAAAAAAAAAAAAAAAACTCTGGAGGGAATTGGAAGAACACCTGTGAGAGGAAAAGGGTGAAAAATGAGAGTCGGTGAGGGTGAAGAAGTATCAGATGGAGGAGGGATGGAGGAGGCAAGGAGAAGACAGGAGAGGAAGAGGTTTATGAGAAAAACCAATAAAAAAAGTCCTTTCAGTGCAGCTGATGTCATGTGAAATACAGCGGTTTGGAAACACTGAGGTCATTCTTCGCTTCTCTCCTTGCGTCCTCCGCCAAACTCTGGAAGTCACACTTCACACTTGGCTTCAAGTTTGCATTCTGAATTTACTGTACCGATGCTGACAGGCTGCTCCTCTTTCTTCTTACATTAGGGTTCACGTAGGACAGAGCAGGAATCTGGGGTAGCCACAGTGACCCACAATGCAGAGAGAATCCAGCCGTGCTCACCGCAGTGTGAGTGGATTGACACATTTTTTTTGTAAGAGAATCCCTTGACAGTCACTCAAACCTGCATGGCTTAATTTCACAAAATATCTGTGTATGTGTGAGCGCGCTTGTGTGGCTGCCTCTTGCTAAATCTCATTGACTAATACCCTGGCAGCTCTGTGAGTCAGCCCGAGCCTCTATTGACTGCGTCTCTGGGTTAAGTTAGTGGCTGAGTAGCTTGCTAATCTCTCTTTGCTCCACTGATCTTCACTCTCTAGTGATTCCTGATTATCTGACCCACGTGCCACACAGACAACCCTACCCTGTGACTGAATCGAGATTGAGTTTGGCACCATGACCGGATTTTGGGCTACTAGCATATTTGTGGTCAGTCAGCTTGACCCCCCCCTCGCCCCACGCTGCTGTCGCTGAATCCTGTCTGGGGATTACTGGAATAAAACGGAGTGAAAGAGAAGTGAGATTTCTGTCTTTTTAAGCTGATCAGCTGTGGAGCAAGCTGTGCTAATGATGAGTTTTGCGAGCTGAGCGGAGTGTTTTCTTGTGTAGCCAAAATGAAACCAGCACCACCACTTGTTCAAATGATCTTGACACAAAGGACTCTTTTGATCCAGCGCAAGAAGAACAGGTCCAAGTGTAGACTAATACAAGAGGCATTTTATCATAGAACTCTGTATGTGTGTGTTACATTACCCATAAACCCCTTCTGGCAGCCCGCCAGCCAGTGGGACCTCCATCATATCCCACTGGCCATCGTGGGAACATTCCTGACGCAGCATTATTCCGTAATTCCCACCATGTGTGGTTTTTCCAGAGCAGAGTGCTCACTGCACGGACCATGGAGAATCCCACTGAGTGGAGGAGATCAGCTCCTTGTAATCACAACCAGACTTCAACATGTGTATTTGTGTGTGTGGGGTGGGGGGACAGCAGAAGCAGACTGTAAATGATAGTTAAACAATAACTACACCACAGGTTAAAGCTCCACCAAGACAGCAGGTTGTTTTGACTCTGACACCACCTGATTTTTGCATTGAATCACTGAAGAGGTCGCTGCACAAGGACAGAGGCTTTTTGAGTTGCACTTGACTTAAAAGTAATTCACAGATCAATACTAATGCACACTCTCAGCGCGAATCAGCTTTGTAGCAAACCATCAATCTGATGGTTTACCTCGATGCCCTCACAAGATCACTCAGGGTCACTGCTAAGGCCTTATCTGGCTCTCAAAGCAGTTTGAGATGCAGCCGGGGCATTTCTGATCAATAACTCTCCTCCAGTCCATGCATTGTTACATAGAAAATTGGTAAACGAGGAAGTGTATCTATTGTTTGTCGTGAGTCAGAGGTCACAGTCAGATTATCACACTGACTGGTCTCTGCCGCAGTGTTTTTCCCAGTGTAGCGGTATAATGTTGTTGCGCTGTATGAGGAACGGAATTAGGAAGGGCAGCAGTTTTTATTTTGTTATGTTTTCTTTTATTGTGTTATATAAGACATGTAAAGGAGAAGGTCCAGGAAGCGCCGGAAGTGTAATACATTCTTTTATTTTGGTGAACAGTATTTACGGGGTTTCACCATGGTTCACTAGGATTTCACTTCCTCTTTCTCTGTGGCGTTCTCCGGAGAGGTACGCATTTTCTGCTGCTCTTCGTGTTTTTGGTTATTTTTATTATGTAGATTACAGAAAAGTACTTAAAATGGCTTGTAAAGATACTGTAACTGTACTACAAAGCTGTGAATTGTGTTTTTAAGGGTCAGGCCTCAGCAAAGCTGAAGGCCGCCCTTATTGTTCTTCACCGCGTTTCTTCTTCTTTTTATTATTATTATTATTATTCTTCCTCATCTTCCACCAGTATCTCCCAGAAGGTAATTGGGAGATAAAATCACGTACATTCATGGGCGT
>JANJYP010019014.1:0-10633 GCA_024605115.1 Rastrelliger brachysoma | reverse complement strand
AAAAAAAAAAAAGGAAACACAGTGTTTATTCCTGGCTCAGACTAAATAATGAAACACAAGTTACAATCTGGCTCCACGTCACCGGCTGACTTTTTTTTTTTTTTTTTTAAAGAAATGGCAGTTTACACCGGCTCAGACTAATTAATGGTCACTCTTTCTGACGTGCTATAAACAAGTGACTGCATTTAGACCAGACGGTGAAAGGAACATGAAAGGAAGCGAAAAAACTTGCACCATTTCAACAGCTATTTCTTATATTTATATATATTACTGAGGTAAAAAGTGCAGAAATATAGAGGGATGATGAGTCATATAGAGTTATATTTAAGTTTTTGACTCATAATTAAAAGAAATATTCAAACTTTTGGCAAAATAAAACTATATAACACATTAAAACATACCTTTTTTCCAACTTTCAACCTTTAAAGTCATAATCTATTTCACATTCACACATGAAACTACTTAATTTAATTTAAAAAAGCAAATTTAAATGTTTTTTTAATGCAATCAAATGCATTTAAAACACTAATTACACAATTACACAAGTGACAACTGTGAGGTATTTAGAGAACCAGACAGCTTTCTTTTTTTTTTTCGCCTCAGACTAATTAACGAAAAAACAAGAGAGCATCTTTTCCACATTGCTGCATAACAGTGTACGCATTTATCTGGCAGACAGTCATTGCTGTAAAGACAATAAAAGAGGGACAAAGTAAGTTTTTGACTCATAATTGAAAGAATTATTTAAACTTTTGGCATAACAAATCACTAAAACATTAAAATATACTTTATCTTTTTCAACTTTCAACCCTTCATTCACAATCTATTTCACATTTGCAGATGAAACTACTTAATTTAATTTAATAAAAAGCAAATTTAAATGTTTTTTTAATGTAATCAGATACATTTAAAACACTAATTAAATGACAGAGGAGACATCCACAGGCTACAACTGGAGGTATTTAGAGAACCAGACAGTCATACAGCGTTTTTTTTTCGTTTTTTTTTTCGCCTCAGACTAATTAATGAAAAACAAGCAACCATCTTTTCCACATTGCTGCATGACAGTGTATGCATTTAGCTGGCAGACAGTCATTGCCTTTATTTATAGCGCAGCCTCTCGGCCCTCCGACGCTCTCTGTATGGATTTATTCACACGTTGCGAGACAGACGTATAGGGGGCTCGCTCGGCGCGTTGACTTCAGACTAATTAATGGGACAAAGTGGGTCTACAAGGGCCTCAGATGAACACCGTCTTGTATGCAGATCATATGCAGAAAACACACACACACACACACACATATGCAGACACACACAACCACCCCTCCTCCCAAAGTGACGATGACCTTGACCTGTAGACCCCCGCACGCTGCATGCATCTACATATATGCATGATGAGACCGTGTTGATGACTTTTTTTTGTGTCTGTTTGTGTATGTGTGTGCATGTGTGTGTATGCATATTTGTGTGTGTGTATTTGTTGTGTGTCTAGACCAAGAAACAATGAACAGCTGAGAGCTTGAATGAAAGACATGAAGGAAACAAAGTAGGCGAGAAAGAATGGAAACGTTTGTCATCAGGCTCTTAGCTTGTAGTCGTTTGTGTTTTATATTACTTTGTTTCTGTTTTAACATATAAATATATAAATATAATAGTGTCTGTCTATGTTTACAGTATCATGGTAATACCTTTTTACAGTTTATAAAGCACTTTTAAAACACGTCTCTCTGTAGAAAGTGCTAGATGATTACATTTTTATTATCGTTATTACTATTATACATGTATGCCTAATGTCAGTTAACAGTTATAATTCTTAAATTACTCGTCAACTCAGTGGTAAAAGATGACATCTCCAAATTCTGACTTAAGAGACCAGAAAACATTAAGATTACTTAAAAAATGTCTCAAAATGATTAATCAATTATCAGAATAGTTGGTGATTAGTTGATTACTTGACTAATCTTTACAGCTTTGCAACTAAGCTATGAAAAAATGACCTAAACACCTTCACTCGGACAGAAAACAGCAAACGTCTCTTCCCTCCATCAACAGCTAAATGATTCATATATGACAAGATGACTTTAAAAAAATGACTTAAAATGATTAATCAATTATCAAAATAGTTGGCGATTAATCAGTTAGTCGACTAATCTTTACAGCTTTGCAACTAAGCTTTGAAAAAATGACTTAAACACCTGAAAAAGAACAGAAAACAGCAAACAATGAGGTCTTGAACAGAGCACTGAACGTCAAGCTGTGGTTGAACTGGGCATCTCCCAGTATCATGTGTTATATGAGGAACTGGTTTAAACCACGAGGATATGGGTTCTTTTTAAAGCGTATTACTAAAATAATGTGACTGAGGAGGAACTTAGTGTAAGGAGGTGAAAGAATCAGTATTACAAGTTCTGACTTCTTTGGACTTTCCATTTCCTGTTATAATCAGTGTTTGTCTCAGAAGTCACGTCACCTATGATCAGTTCATCTCATACCATCCATACACCCAACTGCAGCGTGTGGACGTTTAGATTCAGTTTGTTCAAGATTCCATCATTTTGTAAAAGCTAGCCTATGGACAGTGGGCATATTTAAAAATTGTTCTGTGGTTGCAAGTTTCATCATGTTTTCGTCCATTTTAATTTTGAAATTAATTTTAAAAAGATAATTCTAGACACAATTGAACTGGCCACGATGTATCAATTACAACAAACATCATCTCAAGGCACTTTACAGTCTTTTACCCCTCTATCATCACATGACCCGATACCAGGACATTTTGTCGCAGCTGTCAGAGTTTCACAGAGTCATTCTGACAATTTGAAAAATGTTCTTCAAGGTCTCAGCTCTCAGGGATACCAAGCATTTCATGATAGGTTAAAGTATGAGGACACAGGAGCCGTTAAAGTAGACGCAGTGCTATTCGAGAAAAATCCCAAAAAAGTGTCTGAGATTAAGGGGTTAACACAAATTGAAAAAGACCCAACATTCCCACATGAGCAAGAACTTGGTGACATCGACAAGAAACTCCCTCTTAACTTGAAGAACCCTCAGACAAAACCAGGCTCGGAGTTGGCGGCCATTTGTCTCGACCTGCTGGGGTTGGGGTTGATGTAAGCATCGTCCATTTCTGGGCCAGCGAACACCGTCCTCAAGTACTGGATACTCTCAGCTAGAGGTGTCATGTGACTCGAAAATGGATTTTTAAGTTAGAATGGACGGAAACGTGATGAAACTGAATCCAAACGTCCACACGCTGCAGTTGGGTGTATGGATGGTACGAGATGAACTGATCATAGGCGACTGGCCTTTTAAGTCATATTATACAACGTGACAATCAACATTTCAAACTCAGCAATCAGATCTAATTATTCACACACTAGAGGGGCTAACAGGCCTAAAAGCATTCATTGATCACCACTATAACCACCTTCAAGTAAGACTCAAACCCAATCAAATCAATAAAGAAGACACCATCCACAGAGCTACAGAAAACACTGGTTACACTTAACAACGAGATAAAAAAGACCTCTGTTCAAATCTGGAATTTACTCAACACCACATGCAAAAGTTGGAGCAGTCAAATTACTCCCNCTGTTCAAATCTGGAATTTACTCAACACCACATGCAAAAGTTAGAGCAGTCAAATTACTCAATCCAATGAAAGAAAACAAAGTATGGATGAATGAAACATACTGGACATGCAAACTAGAAGCATGAGAGATAAGCAGCATCCCTGAACACCCATCTGATAAACACAGATGGGTCGTTGGTTATTCTGCGGAAAAGTAAATACAGACTGTTTATTGGGTCGTACGTGAGAATTAAAGCGAGTCGGGCTCTGGGACGATGCCAGGTGTCGGTCACAAATCAAAATTAACAATAAAAAAATAAATAAAAAGGCAGAGTTTGATCCAAATAAACCAGTGTTTAACATGAACCATAGCCACAAAAATGACAAATATTCCATGGGTGTAGTTTTATCCCAATTCCTTTCAGCCTTACACCGTCGCCCATAAAGTTAAAATAATGTAGTTTACAGACACAATCCTCTGTTTGTTCCTATTTAAATGCATCTGTAATCACGTTTCAGCAGGTGAAATTAATTCATGCATGTGTTTTTTGGCACTATAAAAGACAAGACATTTGCTGCTGTGTTGTCCGTTTCCATGACAACATCAAAAAGCTTGTGGACAGTTATGCCACATTAACTCATTAGCACTGTGTCAGAGGTGTCCATACTGGGTATTAGTGACTGTGTGACATTCATATACAGGGGTTTTTCTAGGAAAATTTAGCAAGGGGGCGCAACACCATCAGGGGGAGGAGCTTAGTTTACAAGCGCTGTCATGGCAACAGCAGTAACAACTGCGGCGCGGGAGTCTGAAGCCTAATGCTCTGACATAGCAACAGCACTGATAGCACTGTATGTGGCTAGCAGCTATCATCGTTTCTCCCACGGCCTCGTTGACGGCCGTTGTCATGGCTACAGCAGTAACAATAAACTTAAACTGAGTGCTCCTGTTACATTAAAAGCTAATCAACAAATCAGTGGTGCTAAAAAAAAAAGAATATCTTGAATGACATTTATAAGATCTGCAAAGCATGGAGAGATCTGCAGAATAGTGCAGAGGTAAAAAAAAAACAAAAAACTTGTCAACTTGTCAATCTGGGCGGTGCAGACTGGTTTCCTCATCTTCAAAGAGGTTTCAACGCTTCAGGCAACAGCTTCAGGCCTTTTCGAGCACACAGACATGATCGGGAGGGTGTGTTTCACAGGCTACGAGTCAGCCACTTTTCGACTGGACGTTCTTGATCAGTTGTCTTAAACATGCAGGACGACAACTCCACGATACTATCAGACTATGAAGAAGCCTCATCTCTCAGTTTTTGGTTTTTTTTTTAAACTAGGTTAAATTTTTTAAAAAGGAGGATAAGAGGGGAGTTTTCTATGTGCAGGTGCAAGTGTTTGGCTGTGAGGATGGAAAGCTGAAGAGTATAGAGAACAAGTTTTTTGGGTTTTTTTTACGATTGAGTCTTCAACACCTGCCAAAAAAAAAACCAAAGAGAGGATTTGGCAATCACCACATTACCACCACAGTCTGCCAACACTGTGCTGGAAAAGGAAATGAAAAAAGTACAAGNGGTTTTTTTTACGATTGAGTCTTCAACACCTGCCAAAAAAAACCAAAGAGAGGATTTGGCAATCACCACATTACCACCACAGTCTGCCAACACTGTGCTGGAAAAGGAAATGAAAAAAGTACAAGAAGTAAATGGATTTTAAAGCACTAACGCTTCACATTTGAGGCCTTTTCTACTGCCTTTTTTAAAATATAATACTTGTTATTTCAGAGATGAGTAATGAAAAAGATAAAAAGGATACACTGTGAGCTAAGAAATATAGGTATCATAGAGCTTTAAGTGTTCAATTTAGACAAATAATTATGCTTTTTTTTTAGTTATTAGAGATGTCATAGTTAATAAAGGTTATGTTGAGTTGCATTTTCTATATTTAAAATGTACTTTGACCCTCAAATTTAAAGGTTAACTTGTTTGAAAGTGGTTAAAAATATCACGGTCTGTGCCTNTTTTTAGTTATTAGAGATGTCATAGTTAATAAAGGTTATGTTAAGTTGCATTTTCTATATTTAAAATGTACTTTGACCCTCAAATTTAAAGGTTAACTTGTTTGAAAGTGGTTAAAAATATCACGGTCTGTGCCTTTAAGTTGTTTTTCGTGGCAAGAAAAAGGCAAATTTATAATGATATACTTGATATAATTGTACAAATCCTCCTTTAACTGACTATCATAACATATCACAGCATCGCGTAACACACACAGAAGAAATACACACATAGAAAATTAATGGACGAAAAGAGAGAGAGAGAGAGAGAGAGAGAGACTAACGTGTATGGAGGCAAGGGCACACACACACACACACACACACACACGCAGAGAGAGTACCGAGACAGCCAGACAGAGAGGTTTACATAATAAGTCTAGCAGGCCAGCCAGAACAGACTCAATCATTTAATTTCCATGATTCACTGAGTGAGAGCGAAAGAGAGACGGAGACAGAAAAGAAAAGAAATGAAAAGAAAAGAAAGAAAAACCAATCAACGGGAACTAAAAGGTAGAGACAAGACGACATAAACACTGCCTAATAATAACTGTCGGCCATGTTTTAAAAAATATATTTGACAGGAATTAACCCGTATTTCGTTTTTTTTGTGCGTGTGTGTGTGTGTTCTTTCATTCTTGTATCAACCCTGTTTTTCCTCCTTTAGGCCAAAATCATGCTTCTGAAAGCATTATCTGATTATTTTTAGGATATCACTAAAACATTTTACCGACAATAACGTCACAAATAAAAACAGCAATGAAGACAAACAAACACTAATGAAGTTGACTTTTATGTTTTTTTTTGGCCCACGCTCACAACTGTTTCTAAGTTATAATGAGATACCGCTTTTAAAATGGTGTAAAAAGTCATTTCTGATGTGGATTTAATAGCAAAAAAAAGTATAAAAACATGCCTTAGGTTGTAATTTTGTACCATAATTGGGAAAAAACATGTTTTGTTAGCTGTTTGCAGTGATTATTACACATCAGCTCTGTCACATGAAAGCTTAAAACAGGATGTGGAGTGTTTTTTTTTTTTGTTTTTTTTGTCATAATGACACATGACAATGACTGAGTGACACATGAGGAGAAATATGACTGATTCAAAATGTGAGAGTAACTTAGAAATACAGGAAATGATGTTGACTGTTAGCGCTTTTGGCTTAAGATATCTGTCATAGTCGTGGTTTTAATGTGAAGATGACATAATGTAAAAAACAGATAAAGATGTCTGCGGATAATTTCACGTCTAAAGAAGCTGGAAATATGTGCTTGCAATGATCTCATGCAACTTTAATGTAGTGTAAGCAACAGCAGGGACGACTGTATTCATGTCACTGTGTCATAATATCTAAAATAAGTGATGAAACTGGGTCACATTACAGTGTTAACACTATTTATGATTCAGGTTGATAAAATACTCAAGCTCCTTTATCTCGAACCCTAACTGGATTCAATAAAGGGTGTGAAAGGTATCAGTATTCCCATTAGTTCAGGGGTGTAACCAGCTCACCAGTGGGTCCAATTAGACCTGCTGTATATGTTAGCATAGTGTGGAAATTTTAGTTTTTCAATAAAACACACCCTTATTTTCACTCTTGATTCACAGTCAAGACTCTTGATCTTCTCATGGACGTCCAACATGAGATAAATGAGTGTGTGTACATGGATTTTAGTATCCCGGTTTTGTGTTTGAGCATGTAAACACCATATTCCGATTTCAGAAGTCGGGACAAGCCTTTATCCCAAATTTGAGGAACCTGGTTTTGCTGCCTGGAGTACACCGAAAGAAACCGAGATACTGGTGCATGTAAACATCTTATCCCGATATATATATATTTTTTTTTGGCACAGACGCCTTCACTGCAAAGTTGGCAAACAGGAAAAAGGGGGGGGGGCAGACATGCGGAGAAATGACGCTCCGGCCAGGACTCAAACCGGGTTCCACCGCCCAAGAGCAGCGCTCCATATGGCCCACGCTTCAACCACTATGCTACCAAGCGAGACACATCTTACCCCGATATCTGAAAGCTGCCCTCAGCCAACTGACGTAAGCAGACGTTACCATGGATACATAAGAAACAAAATAACAGTAACAACCTCCAATTGCTGGCAATGACGTGGATAAGCTAGACTGTATCTGCACCTGGACGCTATCATCCAGAGAGGTCTCAACTTTAATCTGATTTTAACAGATTTCCAATTTACCACACTTCCTGTAGTAAAGAATTAAACGTTTAACACATACATGCACATAAATATCAGCAGTCAGGAACCGGGATACTGTTATTTATCATGTATATAGGGATAATGAAAAGACATATTTCTCATTAAGGGGTCTTGGACACATTAATATCTCTAACCCCAAATTATAGTATATTAATGTAAAATTACAATATGTACTGTATTATATATTACTTATTTATTATTATGGGGTGGTTTTACTGCTCTGGCCCACTCAAGTAGTCCTGTCATATTAGCGACTTCTATTGGATGATATATTGTGTCAGAAATAATCACGATAAACGATATTATTGTCATCTGAAGTGGGATTGGAAAGTCAGTAAAAACATATTATATGTAGCTGCTAATGTAAAAAATGACCCGTATATCATCTAATACGTCCATATTTAGACATGATGATGTAGATTAAATATGTTATTGTACGATAAGTCGAGTAATCACTGTGGCAGACCTACACTAAAATGTTGACGAAAGCTTCAAACACTCAACCTAACCTGTCTTGTTTTGGTCCAACCAACAGTCCAACAGTCCAAAGGTATTCAAGTTTACTGTTGTTGAAACTTCAGAAACCAGATAAAGAACAATAAATCACATTTTAAAAGCTGGAGGCAGATAATATTGACACTTTTTTTTCACCCCTACATACCGCTCAAGGTCTAATTTCACTGTTTTTGTTGCATTCAGGAGAAGAAAAAAAACATTAAAAATCTGATGATTCATCTTCATGTGACCAGGAATGTACAAAAATGGAAACAGTTTTTAATTCTTTATAACTGTTTTTGTGCAGCCGATACCAAAAAACGACGCATAAAATGATATATAAAGATTAATAATGAGGGGTTATTGAGAAAATGTTGAATATGAACAGTATGTAAGGGTTAAAAAAAAGCACTTTAAGCTCTAAATACAAGCCTTTGCCTTTNAAATGTTGAATATGAACAGTATGTAAGGGTTAAAAAAAAGCATTTTAAGCTCTAAATACAAGAACTTTGCCTTCATATTTTAGTCTTATGAGGTCAGGTAGAGGTTCAGTATCTTGCTCAAAGGTTGGGAGGAGGGGGATCAAACTCGTGACTTAGCAGTTTGAAGACTGTGTCGGTGAGAAAAGACGTCCGGCAACCACAACCGACCGCAGCAGCACCACCGCCGCCACCACCACTGCCGTCTGTCTGCTCAGGAACACCGACTCTTTTTTTTTTCCTCGAATTCAATAACCAAAATAAATACAAGTACCCTCCAGCTGAACTCAGACACACACACACACACACATACACGGTGGATAACATTTATGTTGGCTGTGCAGACAGACTGTGGAGGTGTTGATGTTGAGGAGGCCAGACATGTAGTAACAAATGTACAGGGAAACCAAGCTGCTGGTAGGAAATGATTCTTACAAGCTGATACCAGCAATGACTTCACCGCGCACACACACACACACCCACACACACTCACACACTCACACACACACACACGGGGAACGACTAGCCTGTGAGTAATGCTGATGTCATGTGCTTTGACTACCAATGTCTGCCGCTCAGAACAGATGTGTTTTTGCATATGTGTGTGTGTGTGTGTGTGTGTGTGTGTGTGTGTGTGTGTGTGTGTGTGTGTGTGTGTGTGTGTGTGTGTGTGTGTGTGTGTGTGTGTGTGCTCTTATGTGCCAGAGGGTGTAACAGGTATACTGTATGTAACCCTACAATTACAACTTTACAGATGCAGATGAGAGAGAGAGACGGAGATGTGCAGGAATGAGTCAGGGTTTTTTTTTTTTTTACAAGTCTGCATTCATGTGAAAAAAAAAAAAAAATTAACATGTTTTTTTTTGTAAATGTGGCTGTTACAGGTGTACTGGGTGGCCTGTCCATGTCCACACTGACGTTAACGACTTACTAACGGCGTCGCTTCCAGGAATCGCCCTCGGCCTAAGGAAGCAGTAAACCAGGATGACTCAGCTTAGCGTTATATTAGCTTTGAAGTCGTTAACGTGATATTCTGCTTTGAATTCCTGGGGTTAAAACACTCATTATAAATCATAATTTAAAAAAAAAAAAGTTTTGCAAGCTATTTTATTTTATTGTTAATCACACATCAAATTGAAACGCTATGAAATGCTAGCTTTGAAAATGCTTAAAGTGATGCTAAATTTGGTATTTTTGACAAATATAAAAGCAAAAAAGATAAAATAGTCCTTTTAAAAGGCGATGTTTATGTAAATGTGTATTAGATATCATGATTAAGTTTATTTGAAACCTTACTATATCACACTGTAGCTGTCAAACTGGAGCTAGTTAAGATAAGATAAGATAAAACATTCCTTTATTGGTCACATGATGTTGATTTACAGTAGCGCAACAGGAAGTGGAAAGCAAAAATAGAAAGAATCAATAGNCTGGAGCTAGTTAAGATAAGATAAGATAAAACATTCCTTTATCGGTCACATGATGTTGATTTACAGTAGCGCAACAGGAAGTGGAAAGCAAAAATAGAAAGAATCAATAATAAGAATAAAGAACTATGAATAATAAGTACACAAATAATACCACTAAAAAATATCGGTGTTAAATGATATAATATACCTGAGTTTGATATTAATAGATTGGTATTTTAAAGTGAAAGTTGTATATATTAAACTGTGGGGGGTGGGGGGGGTTTAGAGTTAGTCATACTGATATTGCTAATTTCCTATCTGGTACTGCCTATGTTGTCAAAATCAAAACTTTCCACAGTGACGTCCACGCCTTTATTCACACTGACACGCTGCTTTCC
>JANJYP010019013.1:0-18566 GCA_024605115.1 Rastrelliger brachysoma | reverse complement strand
CTTTCTTTTTTCATTTACAGCGCATTGTTTTTATTGAACATGGGATTCAAAATATATTGAATGGAATTAATGAAACTGGCTCATTAGTTGTTGACGTGTTATCTGATGCATACATCTGATATTGGTGTTGTTTATACAGTTATCACTTACATCACGTAAAAGTAGAGTTTGTCATCCAGGAATCTTGGAAGACTTTGGGATTATGTAACAGCTCTGTTTAAAGCCAGGGTGATCCAGGGTGACGTCTGACTGGAGAAAAAATAATCTCTAAAACCCAACTACACATTAAAAATGTCATTTGGTAGATAACCAATGTTCCCTGTTTTTGTGTAATCAACAAAACAGTAAACACATTTTATCATTATTTGCTGTTGAGATTATTTTATAATTTCTGCTAAAGTCAGTGGACCACGACGGCCTCTGCGGAGTGTTTCCATGGCCCCCCCTCATCGTGTGTCAGATTGTCTTCGCCATGGCAACAGCAGTGATGCTCGGGCTGTGAGGGCAGTGTGCCTGCTGATGGGAGGGGCAGCGGCCTCTTCTGCTATGGGCTACCTCAACTCCTGCTCCTCTTCCTCCCCTCTTTCCAGCAGAGGCCCAGAGCTTGCTCATGGTGCGGGAGGCTTATCTGAGCTCACCGCAGGCAGTTCCTTTCATGCCTGCAGCCAGGACGTTGATTCCCCACACTTCAACAGCTTTGACTTTGAAGGAGACTCTGACTTTGATGCGTTTGACTGTGGAGGATTTGCTTTTTAATTGTGGCCAAGAAGAAACTGTTTGATAAGACCTTTCAAAATCCCTGTGTTGGTACCCTTTTATAATATAAAGGTATTGTTATTTATTAATCACTCATTGGGTTATGTCTGATTTATAAATAATAAAGGTGTCCTTCCTGGCTTAATGCCTGTGCTCCTCAGGTAAATCATTAATGATCTTGACTCCTTTGAACACTGTCTGTCTCTGTTGTATCACTTTTTCCATGCTATGGGACAGTTTAATTTTAACTGGGTGAGCAGTATAAATTCCCACACAACTATTTCTGAGATAATTTGATTCTCAGAATTATTTCTCCACTGTTAGTTGCATTGCTGTAATTTATCATTTAAAAAAATGTGAGCACTGTATATACTTTCTCCTCATTATCTTCGTTCCATTGGTGCTTGATTTCCCTTTGCCCTTCCAACCATCTACTAATGCTCTGAATAAATCCTGTCACTATGACCATGCCTCTTTTTTCATCTGTCTGGTGTTTGTTGGCTGATAGTGAGAGTGCAGACAGGCAGGCTATAGTTTGGAAAGGATGATGATGATGATGAAGCAGATTTGCACAACAGGGGGATATGCAGACCTTGAATAGCTGCGTGTGCTTATCAGACATTTTGTCTCTTTGTTGCAGTGAGCTATATCAGGAGACAAGAAGCAGTGTACTTGCTGTACAGTAAGAGATATCTATTGATGAATGAGGAGATAGCAATAAGACAAAACGCAACTGTGATTTTGGTAGGGCTGATCTTGGCTCTGCTGCAGCTAATAGAAATTGTAATTTGCTTCCATGATTGACTAGACTCAGTCCTGTATACAAAACCTGCTACAGGTACACAGAAAAAAAGAAAAGAAGAAGAAGTGAACGGTACAATCTGGCTGACCATACTGTATTTAACCTTTCACATTTGACTTGTGTCCAGGTGAATTTTGTTTGTATTTGAACAGCTAAACTTAGATTTAAAATTTTGCCATGTTTTGTATTTCACCTGTTTAGAGAAACTAATGGGCATAATGGGTGATGACATAGAATGCAGCATACTAAAATAGACCCTAGTGGGCATGTAAGAAGAGAAAAATTCCAAGGGCTACAGTAACAATTCTTTTTCCTGCATTTACTGTATCTGTAAATTCCATTGGTGGGTATTGATCACATTGAACAATGATCACTCAATCACATCTTTTTGGTTTTCTTCTTTGACTACTTGGCTGATTTGTGTTAAAGGAGGAAGAAACGAGGATATGTGAAATGAGACACCTTCACACTATTCATAAACTTAAAGAAGTCAAGGAAAAATAAAATCTTTGGCTTCACAAGTCATATATATAAACTGTACACACATGTTAGCAGACTGATGATGCATGAAGCAATGCGATAGTATCTGAGAAGAGAATGTGAAAGCTTTGTTGGACTGCTCAGAGGATTTATCCCTCTCTCTTCAGCCACACTCTTTAATCCTTATCTCCATCCGATTGCACTGCATACAACGCAAAACATAGAATGAGTTATATAACCACACTCTAAAGCTCCACTCACAGACTTCAGATATTAAGATCTAACTTATAATATGCATGAGTACATAACATAGATGGCAAATTGTGTATTTCCTGAGGATACATTTATGGGTTTATAAATGTATTGGATTATAATGGATGCTGACTATTACAACAGTAAGTATTTTGTTAATATTCAACAGCTCCAGTCTCCAGTGATGATTTTTGTCAAATACTAATGGCAGTCAGTCATTTTGTGTTACATAATGCATACAACCTTACAATCCCTTTTTTCTCATCAGCTTGTATTTGTGAGCCTCTGATTAAGCTTTTAATTGTCCTAGTGTCACTGCTGCAGCATGTCTCCTTGTCCTGCCTTTTCATACATCATACAGTACTTGCACAGTAAAGCTTAACACATAGTACAACAGGTCTGGCATTGTGCTGCATGGGCTTTGCATGTTAATCATTACTAGGAACAAAACTATTACAACATTTTATTACCTTTGCTGAAGAGCTTTGCAAGTTTGATCATACCTGAAAGCATGTTGGAATTAGTTTCTTGGTCATTTACAGCTGGAATTAAAATATATCATAGAAGGAAAATAATATGTCATCTCAGTTGACAATGCTGGGTACTCATATCTAAATAACTTCAGCATGTCAAGTATAACTTAAAATTCAAGTTTCTGGAGTTTAACATCACTTATAGTTTTAATAATACTTGTGAACTTCAGTCTTGGGGAAAACAGAGGAAGTGCATGTCCATGTAAGTCAAAACAAATATTATGACACCTTTGCCTCTATTCATGTATGTCTGTTGAAAAGCAGGTGAAGGTACACTGAAGTACATAGAGTCACACGACTGACTGCAGCACTCTTGCCACCAGCTGCTTAAATCACATAGAAAATCAGCATAAGAGAGATCTGTTGACCAGCAAGGAGACAAAAAGTGTGACAAGCATTATGGAGTTTTTTGCCACTGTTACCTTAGCAGGGCTTATATTAGCTCTGCTTTTGTTGCTTCGTGTGAAAAACAGCAGGAAGTATTGTTTGCCTCCAGGACCTGCAGCACTCCCTTTCATAGGAAACCTGTCACAACTGGACAAATATGCACCTTTTAAAAGCTTTGTCAAGGTGAGTTTAGGAACAAATTTGTTTTGCATTATTTTTTTAGTCCTCTATAACAAAATATCTTATGTGAAAAAAACTGAAAGCAGTATTCAGTCATACTAAATCTGACTTTCTAAGTGAATTTTAGTTAAGATAAAATATTGCTTTATTTGTCCCACAATGGGGGAGCAGCTGAAGCTTGTCAAGGGCTTAATAATTAGTTAATAATTAGAATCAGGTGTGTTAGAATGAGGAGATACCTCAAACATGTAGGGCAGTAGCTCTCCAGGAGCAGGATTGGAGACTGCTGGCATAAGAATATCTGAGAGTATTTCTTCCTCTAACAGCATGTCTTTTTTTCTTTCTTTTTTGTTTAGTTAAGTGAAACCTATGGTCCTGTGATTACGCTGTACCTAGGCTGGCAGCGGACAGTTGTTCTAGTAGGATATGATGCAGTGAAGGAGGCCTTGGTGGACCAGGCAGATGAATTCACAGGCAGGGGACCGTTGCCATTTCTGATCAGAGCTACTCGTGGCTACGGTAACAGAAAACACTTCAAACCTGCCTTGATATCAGTGATATTTTTCCCCATATTTCCATGCATACATGTGTATTTATTTACCCTCTCTTGCATGCCTCCATTTGATCATCAAATACCACATCATGTCTTGTCAGGTTTGGGGGTCAGTAATGGAGAGCGCTGGCGTCAGCTGCGACGTTTCACCCTGACAACTTTGAGAGACTTTGGCATGGGACGCAAAGGGATGGTGGAGTGGATCCAGGAAGAGAGCAAACACATGAGGTCCCGCATAAATACATTTAAAGGTGTATTTTCTGCTGTTGTTGATTTGAGAGTGCACGAGGTTGATGTGAAAGAGGATTATTTTATAATCTCTGTCCCTGAGTTTGTTTATATTTCTGTACAGTAGCTATTAAATGTGGCCAAAATGATCCAATTCAGTATTTTATCTGAATGGTCCTCATACCTTGTGCCATAAATACACATAACAGATAAAAAATGTGGTATGTGAAAGCTTTTTTTAAGGATGTCAGACTCTTAAATTCTTATCTCTTTCAGATGTTACATATACCACTAAGAAGTAGTGAGTGAAGTAAAACTTTGCTCAAATTACCATAGTTTAAAACTGCACTTTAATTCCAAAAAAGATGTTTGACTAAAAGTTAGGTAATATAATGGGAGCTGAATGTGCATTCTACACACATAACTTGCTATACAAAGCCAATGATTACTGACGCAGGGTTTAGTTAAATTGAACAGACTAAATATCAGGTTCTGATCTTCCCAACATTACTTTGCTTCTGATTGGCTTTTAATTGATTAGTCTAACTTTGTTTTTCTGACTTCTTTAGGTGTGCCATCTGACCTCACTTTCTTGTTTAGCTGCTCTGTGTCCAATGTGATCTGCTGTCTGGTGTTTGGCGAGCGTTTCAACTTTGAAGACAAGCACTTCCTGCGCCTCCTCACCCTCATTCCTGAACTGATTGGTTTTATTAGCAGCCCTCTGGGTCAGGTAAGTGGGGTTGGGGTGAGTCGAATAATCACATTTTTTTGGTTCAATAGTTATATGCTGTTGAAACATTTTATTTAAGGCTATTCTGTAATGCTGTCCTTAATTTTATACACAACATATTTGATACAATGGCCCAACCAGTTGAACACAGTGTTATGTCCTATGAAGCAAAACTGCAGTCCGCTGTGTGCTTTCTTTCCACAGATGTACAATATCTTCCCCTGGCTCATGGAGCATCTGCCTGGTCGCCAACACACAATTTTTGCCTATGTTGATGAAGTAAGAGCGTTTATCAAAATGAAAATCCAGGAGCACAAAGAGACACTAGACCCCAGCTCACCAAGAGACTTCATCGACTGCTACCTCATCAGAATGAATCAGGTTAGAAAGGACTTGAAGATATATTTTTTTTCTTTTGAGTACCTAAACTGAACAATTTAATCCTGAGAGGGTTTTTTTTGTATCCATTAAAATGATCCTTGAATATTACAAGAGGGCAATACTCAAATTTCAGGGAAATACAAAATTATTTGCCACCTGCTGCATATTTTACAATTATGATTTCTTTTTTTTTTTTTTTTACCACTTTTCCTCCTAGGAAAAGGACAACCATGTGACAGAGTTTCACTATGAGAACTTAGTGTCGACAGTATTGAATCTGTTCTTGGCAGGAACAGAAACCACCAGCACAACACTGAGATATGCTCTAGCTGTGTTGATCAAACACCCTAACATGCAGGGTAGGTCCCTTTTTTTTGTTTTTTTTTTTCTTTCATCTTCTAAATAAATTATGGTTAAGTACTTCAGTCAGTAGATGCACCTACCAGATAACATGCATAGTAACACTTTAGACAACCCTTTCATTTTTATATTGCTCACAGAGAAAATGCAGCAAGAGATTGACACGGTGATTGGACAAGAGCGTAGCCCCAACATGGAAGACAGGAAGTCCCTTCCTTTCACATATGCCGTAATCCATGAGGTGCAACGCTTTCTGGATATCGTCCCATTGAGTCTCCCTCACTATGCACTCAAGGATATCTCTTTCAGAGGTTATACAATCCCCAAGGTATCCTTCCACAATAGCATTAAAGGATAGATTCAGTCAGTGTTGTCCAGGTCTGCCTTACAGAAGCTACAAATAAACTTCATTCAGATTAGAAATCTATATTGTCAAAATGGTTACCAATAAACATGCAATAATGTGAAAAGATCAAATGCAACATAAGTGCATACATAGGGAAGTTTTTGAGGATTGGAGCGATGGATAAATATAGTTTTCTTAAAAGTCATTCTTTATTCGCTCAATCCTAAAGTAAGCCTTGACAACTCAAGCCCTAAGCACTCAGACTTAATTGACCTCAGCTGCTAATAAGTGTGAGGCCACAAGTGTTCCAATTGGCATAAATATCAATAGGTCATTACTAATGTTTGGATCGCATATTATCATGATAACCTTGTCTTGTTTGTGATGTTTAGCCAGAAGTTGAAAACATAATTTATTGCATTGTGGGAAATTTTCTTACCCAAAGTATGCATTGATGTGCACAATGGTATGTGAGTGCAGACTTTGGGAATGGGCGATCACTTCCATTTCATTGTTCAGTTGGGCTTCTGACTGTTTAAGACACATTTGAAAAATTGTAAACCTGTCCTTTTTTATTGGTGTGTATCCTGCAATATTATGTTCAGTAAATGCATTGTTTAACTGACAAATATCTTGTCTCAACAGCATACTGTGATCATTCCTTTGTTACATTCTGTGCTGAAAGAGGAAAAGCAGTGGGCAACTCCCTCCTCCTTCAATCCTCAGCACTTCTTGGACCAGAATGGCAACTTCAAGAAAAACCCTGCATTTATGCCATTCTCCGCAGGTAACACACACATGATTAATAATCAGTTAATTTGAAGGTTACAGGCTATTCTTTTTTTCCTTTTTTAATGATGCAGGTCCTTGTTTTTTGGTTATATCTTCTCAGGTAAAAGAGCCTGTGTTGGCGAGTCGCTGGCTCGAATGGAGCTTTTTATTTTCTTAGTGTCACTGTTGCAACACTTTACATTTTCCTGCCCTGGAGGCCCTGACAGCATAGACCTCATTCCACAGACCAGCAGCTTTGCTAATTTGCCACGTCGGTACAAGATCATTGCCACACCACGTTGAAACACATGGTCTACCAATACCTTTTATACAACAAATACTGCTGTATTGTGATATAAAGACTGGACATTCACATTCAAAATTTAAGAAACCGTGTCTCTTATAGCAAAATATTGAATCCCCCCTTTTGTAAATCTTTATTTTTTTGTGTTTTAATCAATTTTTGCTTCCTATGTTACTTACATTTCCTATTCTTACACAACAAAATATATTACGATACATATATTGTTATACTGGTGTGGTTACTACTATGAAGGTATAATTCAATTTTTACAGATGGCAATAAATTGTGTTTCTTTATATAATGCACATGTGTGTATTCCTTAAAATTCAATTGAAGGAATAGCCATTAAACAGTTTTTACCCACTTGTATCAAATGAACTAAAACTGGGTTTCATTCAATATAGTTAATTTTGTTCCCTCATTTTTTATAGTTTCCCACAAAACTGATACATTCTAAGTATCAAGGAATCATCACCGGTATTATAAGTCACTATGAAATTCTCTTGCATATCTTAAATTGTAACATCATCCTGCCCTAATGTACATAGACCTACAACACACAAGCCTGGTGAAGGTTGAATTGTCTCTTTTATTCATGTATGATCCATAGTAGATCAACATACAGTGAATTACAAAGCAGCCTGTCCAGGTTGGCATATAATAACCAAATATCTTACATTATAACAGCACAGTGATCTTTACCATACGGCTCTTTGTACTGACAGAAGAAAAGAAGCATGTCACATTTGAATTGCAGATTTAAAGCCCTGCTCTCATGAAATTATCTGCAGGTAGTAAACCTGCATAGATTTTTTTTTTTTTTTTTTTTACTTTTTTATAGAATTTTATGAGAAGTGTAAAGTTGAGGCAAAATTGATAGTCACTTTACCACTCATCTAGTGCAGACTTGATGATAGCCAATGTTTAACTAAACATGGGCAGTATAATGTTTCATAATCACAGAATCAATGGTGGCCTGTTTCTAGTATTTTTCACATTGCATAGTTGCATGAGTTGGTGGTGACCACTTAAGCAAGGTCATAACAAGTGTAAAATACTTTGTACTGCAGGTGGAATTTGTATAATAACCTTACATTATTTTTTTATTTTAATGACTGTGAGTCCGGTCGTAAACCTGTCTGATAAGGTACTGTCTCCACAACATCTCTTGGACCTGAGTAAGGGACTGAGTTTTGTCCCCCGCTGGCTAGACAAATTCTTTTGAAATTAAGACTGACCTCTTTCATTTTTTTTCAGAAAAATTAAATTGATACAGATTTTTGGGACTATGAATAATATTCAGAGTTCTACTAAACCTATGTTTAAACCTAAAAATATTTCTGTACCTCATGTAAACCATCTTTCTATACTATACTATATTCTGTAGGGTTGTGGAACAAGATATTCTTGAGAAGCTCCAGACTATACTCCCGTCAGAAAAACCTTTGTCAGGATGAAAGAAACGCCATTCAAAAACTTCCATTTTATATTAAACTACTTCTGATTTCTGAAAGATGATTGGTGACCTGACTAGTCAATCCTTAGAACAAAATTGGATAACTAAAGAAAAATTCAGTTACCTCAATATGCAGTATCCTGTCACCCCTGCATTTTATATGCTTCCTAAAAGCCTTATCCCAAGGGCAGACCTATAGTTGCTAGTAATAAGTCACTATTAGAGCCATTGTATAACTTTGTGGACTATTATATCAAACCTTTTGTGCAAAATCTGCCAGTTTATGTACAAGATTCCACTGTAATTAATAAAATCTCTGAACTGCAAGATGTCCCTCCTGATATCTTTTGATGTTGGTGTACACTGTACAGTATAAGCTTTCTACATTTCTCATGAGCAAGGTATTACAGCACTTGAATACTATTTGCATAATCTTCCTGAGGATGAAAAACTACCTAGTTCCAAATTACACATAAATTTGGACCATGTTACCGGGTCAGAACTGAACCCTGAACACCACTCCTAAATATCTGTCCGAACCCGACAGGGCCCATTGGGCACGGGTTGGGTATCCATGCTCTAGTCCAGACAGGGCCCTAATCTCTGTAATAAAGTGGTCAAAGCATATATAAAATCAGCTGCTAATCAAGCACTTTTGGCACCTCTGAGAAATGGTAACTATCCTTGTGGCAACTGTGCCCAATGTAGTAATACACACAAAACATACAACTTTAAACACTCCAGGTCTGGCAAAAGTTACCCTGTGAGGGATTTCATTACATGTAATACCAAAAATGTCTATATTTTGAAATGCCCCTGTGATATGGTGTATGTGGTAAAACACAGGATCAGTGAGCATAAAAGCTCTATTAGATGTGCCGACCCTAACTACCCTGTGGCCAGTAACTTTACAGTGTGCTCACAACATCTCTTCCCTTCACTTTTAGGGGATTGAGCAAGTAAAACTACCTAGAGGTGGAGACATGGATAAGACTTTATGTGAACTTCATTGGATTCACACTTTGGATGCCTTACATCCTAAAGGTTTAAATGTTGACTTTGATATGAGAGCCATGTTATAATCATATAACCTGTATTGTATTTGGGTGAGTCTTGAAACTGATGTCTGTAGTTTTCTCGCACTTATGTAGGGATGTATGTGTATAGTCTCTTTCTTGTAGTGGGTATTTTTACTGTGGTTTGTAAATAAGAAAAATTCCTATGCATCTCAGCATTTTGGTAGGAAGAAAATCTACAATTCCCACCACTGGAACACAACTTCCACCTGGTGGTAAATTCCTGTTGATTGCCCTGATTTTCTAATGTTCTGAATTCGTGGTTGAAGAACTTGTCTCAAGGAAGTTTTGGGACAGTGAAATCTGTGCTCTTACATATCTAAGCTATTTTCTGGCAGGCTGGTGATCACATCAGTTCTAGCAGGTTCATTCTTTCTACTATTAAACGGATTCAAACTTTGACAGCAGTATTAATTTAAAACAAAGTCCTTTTATTTCCTTAAATGACTTCACATCTGTTTTCTTTTTGATTATCATATAGTACTTGTAATGTACTCAACATTTCTCTAAATTAGGTCTGCATAGTTGGATTTCTAAGAAGTGAAATGAATTATTTGATATGTATTAAAGTGTGCATAAACATGTTCAAGGCCCTGGGGCAACTCTGACCTCTCACTTCCTTTCAGGCTTGGCTGCATTCCAAAACTCAGCATGAAAATCAGGTGAAAGGGTTGTCGACCTAAACAAACAGGTTATAAAAGCTGCAGGTCCTTGCAAAGTTCATTTCCTTGATAGATCATACCTTTAGTCAATTGCTGAGGACAACAGCAGAATATTTTCTTTTTGTGGAGCATTATGGAGTTTTCCGGCACAGTAATTTTAGTAGTGCTGATCTGTACTTTGCTGTGGCTTTTGAGCCTGAAGAGAAGTAGACAGTATTGTTTACCTCCTGGACCTCCTGCTCTGCCTATCATAGGAAACCTGCTACAGCTGGACAAAAGAGCTCCATTTAAAACTCTGCTTAAGGTGAGTGTGAGTGAGACTGACAGCTTGTCTTTTTGTCCACTTACAAGACTGTACATAAAAGATTAAACTTTTTTTCCCTTTTGGCTATGGTGTATTTTCTATTTGTCCTTGGCACTGTGTGTAAGTACAGTATTACAAAACAAATCAATATCATGCTCATACAATTCACTCCATTTATACCTACATGACTAGGCTAAAGCTTATTCTTATTGTAGTAGGCTACTGAAAAACTTTGTAGGAGAAACACAATTGCTTGTGTTTCAAAACCAAATTTTGTGTTTGTAACCATACATTCATGATTATTGTTTTATTTATGGGTTCAGTCCATACGCTGCATCTGTTTTGGTTTATGCTTCACCCCGGCTGTGATAAAATGAACAGTGATAAAATGTTTGTCTATTCACCTGTTTAATTTCCAGCTCAGTGAAACCTATGGCCCGGTGATGACTGTGTACCTGGGCCCTAACCGTTCTGTTGTTCTGGTGGGATACGATGCTGTAAAGGAAGCACTGGTGGATCAAGGAGATGACTTCACTGGCAGAGGACAACTTCCTATCTTTCTCAAAGCTACCAAAGGCTATGGTAATGTGGAAATTTGTTATGATGTGTGTAATATTTGAACATGAATCAGTGGCGATAGTAGACTCTAGGGATGCCTTAGCACCTCTAAATTTGATCTCAGCACTCCTAAAAATAAATAGTATTTTGTGAGCCTGTATGTTAGAGATAGGATAAACAATCACAATTATTACAGGTTCAAATGTAATCTTTCCCTTAAGGGTTCATTAACTATCTCAGGGTCTGTAGAAATCTATGATTGTTTATTCTGAACTATTATTATTATTACGGACTGAGCCAGTGATAATGTCACGGCGAGGCCGTATTGGAATCGTACTGTTTCTTCTTATTTGTCTCTGCATTGGAGGCCATTTTCGCCCACTTCGACAATGCAAAACTGGCTCAGTAGCACCCCCTATTGAGCGCCACCTCTGGCCACATTGACATAGGTGCGTGAAATTTGGTACACGCGTGTATCATACCAAGACGAACAAAAAAGCGCAGTGGGACTTTTTGAGACTTCCTGTATCTCGTACAGGAATTTTCTTTGTTAAGCATCGACTGGGCTAGGTTAGGCTTTGCTTCAAATATGGAAAGTACACACCAAGGTGGCACTGTCCTCTCACCCATAGCATGAGCTTCAAAAGACTCCCCAAACTAATGGGTGATGTCACGGGTGCTGCATCCATGGTTCTATGGGACTATGATTCCTCCAGGGTGAGGATAGCGCTGCTGTGGAGCTGAGCCCCCTGAAAGGTCTGATCCTAGAATCACCCCTGCTGCAAATCATTTGACTCCAATTTTCTGGTGTGAAAAGCAATGTTTTTCTTCTGTTGCACCTATAATGCTAATGAAATATTAAAGAGACTTAAATGCACTTGAAATGTATTAATGTATTTTATATACAGTATTACAAAATTACAAAGCTGGGATAATACAATACATTTTTTCTCCTGAAATTCTTTGAAATGGTGCTGAGTTTTTTTTTTATTTATCTATTTTGAGGGTTTGTGTTCTTATTGGAAATTTTGTGGTTGCTAGCAATTTTTTCATTGTCACAGTTTGGCATATTTTTTTTTTTAAATCACAGAAGCTCCCTCAGTTCCTTTTCTTTTGCTTGTATACAACAATATTTCTTTAACTTCTCGATCACATCTATACCCTCAAAGGTTTGGCAATCAGTAATGGAGAGCGCTGGCAGCAGTTAAGACGTTTCACATTGACAACGCTAAGAGACTTTGGGATGGGACGTAAAGGAATGGAAGAGTGGATCCAGGAGGAGAGCAAGCACTTGATCAACCGCATAAATACGACCAAAGGTACAAGTATGATTTTGAATTATGAGTATGACTATGCTTTGCAAGAATGACTATGCTTGCTTTGTTTGTGTTAAAAATCGTATGGAGATTGACTCTTGCCTTGTTCCAGGGAAAACAGCATTCATGGGCTTGACTTTCTTAAATAAGCTGTGTTAATGGAGGAGGAGAGATCACGGGAGGTTTTTACATGCCATGAAAGACGTGACAGGAAAAGTTGTTTGTGTGTGTGAATTTCTCACAATGTGATACTTGTTAGAGAATTATAAATGTTTTGAGCTTTTAACAGTGTGCTTATGTTATTTGCTGACTTAGTTTTCCTGCAAAAAAACAAAGCTACAAGTTTTATTTATAGTAGTTTGTGACTTTGTATTAAATTGGTTGAGAAATATGAGCTGTGATCCATGTATATTAAAGTCAAAATATCAGGCAGAGACAGATTTGAATGAGCAGGGACAAATGAGGTCTGACGATATCCACTCTGCTTTCAATGCCAAAATTCAGTTTTGGAGACTCAAGCTGTGTGACCCACATTATGCATAATCATCCAATCTGTCGTTACACTTTGTTTACTACTTTTGGGAGCGAAATGGTTCCAATTAAGAATGTTCTCAGTGAGTAAATGGGGCATACCTAAAGACGGACCTAATCTCCAATGTCTGTCTATGTAGAGGTGTTGCACACTAAAATACTACTGACTATTTTCTCTTTTACCGCAAATACATGCTTCTCAAGGATGAGTGATAATGAAAAATACTTATTAGTATCATAGGAATACTGATTATGGGAGGCTTTTAACTATTATTCTTATATTATTCATTCAAAATTAACATATATCTACTTTATCTCTCTCATTTTAAGGCAAAGCTGCATTAAGCACTCTCTCTTTTTTCCTTTAGCTGCACCATTTGATCCCACGTACTTCATGTACTGCTCTGTGTCCAACGTGATCTGCTGCTTAGTGTTCGGTCAACGCTTCGGCTATGAAGATAAGCACTTCCTGTCCCTTCTGCAGAGCATCTCAGATTTGGCGCGAGATGGCAGCAGTCCCAGTGTTCAGGTAGGGGACGAGGGTGCACAGAAAGGGAAGCTTGATGGATGGGATGAGTGGTTTGGAGGGCCACTGCTCAACTGGAGACTTCTGAGCAAGACTCTGTACTCCAACCACTCTGTAGGGACTCAAGTGTTATTGCTCATCTAATTACTACTAATTAGGAATGCACAGGTGATAACTGATTAACCTCACAATTTAACCTCACTACTAGGGGTGTGACGATACACTCTTGTCACGAGACGAGACAAGATACGATATTGGGTGCACGAGAACGAGATGAGATTTTAAAAAAACTACAATGACAAAGAACATGACATAACAAATTTTGCTGGACAATACATTGTTCCAGAAATTATTGCAATAAATGATAATATTGTCATTTTGATACCATTTTTCAACTAACATATTGATAATGATGTACACTTTTGTAAAGATCAATAAACTTTTAAATAGTTTTGTAATATGAAAAAAAAAAACAAATATCCAAACTAAAATAAATAAAAACGTCTCTGTTAACAAAACAAAAAAAGAGTTAAAAACTATATAACCAAAAACAACAGGCTATATTAAATAAACCCTCTTGCAGATATATTAAAAAAAACTTCAATAACACACTCACAGTCAGTGGGCACCGTTTTACAATGTTACATTTTTTTCTACTGCAGGTTAGCAGTTGTTTTTTTTGTTTTTTTCCTGCACCTGATGATTGTGTTTCAGGTGCAGATGCATGTTTGTTATGCTGCCGCTTTTTGTTAAAACTGTTTTATGACAAATGCAACATACCCGGTAACATGGTTCATCGTGGTCTGCTCCTGTCACTCTCTGCTGCTGCCTGTACGCTAATGCCCCTCCCCCTTCCCCCACACAGAAACAAATGGCCCTTTTCCACCGGCTCGCCTTGGCCCTACTCTACTCAACTCGACTCGGTTTGTGTAGTGTTTCCACCGGGACGGTTCCTCGTACCAGGTACTATTTTTAGTACCTCCTCAGCTCTGGTTCCAAGCGAGCCGAGTAGGTACTAAGTGGTGACGTCGAATGATTGTCAATCACTGATTGGTCAGAGCCGTTGTCACTGAGGAGTGAGCAAGACACCGCGACACAAGAGTCAAAGAGACACAAGAGCGGCATTTTTAAAAAGACAAAAACTGTAAGGAGGAATATATCTGCTACCTGCACGTAATTTTTCATTGTGGTCTGTGGACTAGGTCCAGACCTTTGTGTCTTGAGGCTGATGAGGGTTCACTTCACTTCTCACCACGCTAAGCCGAGATGAGTTAGTAGAGACCAATTCGCCAGAGTTAAATCTCTTGTCAACCAGTGTCTTTGGTAAATGGAAACAATCGCATCCCAGATTTATCTAGGGATTAATTGATTTATTGATTATCGACAGGCCTACCCCTACAGGTCACAAATAGTTCACAAATCTCACGAGACCAATTTCTAACATGGCGAGAAATATCGTAGCACGAGATCTCGCCACATCCTTATTCACTACTAATGGCGCTTTTCCATTACACTCCAGCCCAACTCTACTCGGCTCGGCTCGACTCGACTTTACACGGTTTGTGTTGTGTTTCCACCTGGTACCTACTCACAGTGGGCGGGGTTATAACCCGGCGGTGCTTCCTCGTTGTTCCGTTCAACCTTTGCTGGATCCCCTCATCAGCCTCAAGACACAAAGGTCTGGACCTAGTCCACAGACCACAATGAAAAATTACGTGCAGGTAGCAGATATATTCCTCTTTACAGTTTTTGTCTTTTTAAAAATGCTGTGTTTGATTCTTGTGTCGCGGTGTCTTGCTCACTCCTCAGTGACAATGGCTATGACCAATCAGTGATCGGCAACTGTTCAACGTCACCGCTTAGTACCTACTCGGCTCGTTTGGAACCAGAGCTGAGGAGGTACTAAAAATAGTACCTGGTACTAGGAACCGTGCCGGTGGAAACACTCCAGACCAAACCGGGTATAGTCGAGCCGAGTCGAGTCGAGGTGGGCCAAGGCGAGCCGGTGGAAAAGCGCCATTATTTATTGCATAAACTATGCTAAGGATTGCTACTGTCCTGAAAGCTTTTTGATATAATGCCAATTAATTAATTATTATCTTTACCTAATACTTGAAAAGTTGTGTTGATAGTCACATGAGAAATGATAAGAATGTCTTTTCCCCTTATCATCAATATGTACAATATAAACAGTGTAACCTATGATGGCTGACAGAGCAACTCACTGCAAGTGAATAAAATCTACAAATGGAACTAAACAATGAAATAAAGAAAACTTTTTAACTACTTTGACTGCACATACATAGAAAAGAGGACAATCAAAAAGCATGCTGAGATATTGTACAAACAGTACTGTTCTATTTTTTCTGTCTCACAATTTGCTTTTTTTTTAAAATTTATTTGCAGTATTTTTTCATAATGCAGTGTTTAGTATATGCTGTCAAAAAGCTCTATATATTTTCTTAATTTGCTCATTTAGTTTTTTTAGTGCTTATTTTACTTTTCCTAAGGCGTAGTGTTCAATTAAAGTTTGCCTTTATTCAGTCTAACCCATGCATAATTTTAGATGTCTTTCTCCAGTTAAGTTGCCTGAATGTGCTAAACTAGTGCTTTAGGATTTGAGGCCTGTGTGCAGGGAACATTTTATTTAAGAAGCACCTTAAAGGTTTCCAGATTCTCTATATTCTGCTAAAACTGGTTGAAACATATTTTTCACCATATTCACACAAGTCCTGTCCACTCCCTATTACAGCTGTATAATATTTTCCCCTGGTTGATGGAATGGCTGCCGGGTCAGCACCGCCACTTTTTTGCCAAATTTCAAAAGGTGAAAGAATTCATCAGGAAAAAGATCCAGGAGCATGTCGACACTTTGGACCCCAGCTCCCTGAGAGATTACATCGACTGCTTCCTCACTAGATTAAATCAGGTATGAAAGAATCAGCTCATGAGCCAGAATGAACCATTGTGGACACAATTTCTTGCCCTGTTTTACATTATTCAGTGAGGTGTGTGAACAGTTCTGTAGTTACTGAGCACTATAAAGCATTAAGGGCACCAATGAGCTCCCTCAGGTGCATGTTAACATCTTGAATTTTGATCATTCAGGTTTTATTGTCAAATTACTGATCTGGTTCTCATTATGTTTTTCCAGGAAAAGCACAATCCAACTACAGAGTTCCACTATGAAAACTTGGTGCCAACAGTGCTCAACCTGTTCCTGGCAGGAACAGAAACCACCAGCTCCACTATCAGATATGCAATAAATGTTCTGGTCAGATACCCCAAAATACAAGGTAGGTCAAAAGAGTGTAACATTATTCACCTAAAAACAAATCTAATTACTTTTACATCAACTGATTTATTAAAATGTGTTTTACATGATCATTGTAAAGTCATAGATTTACTCGAATAGACTTTGGGCGCTATTGCTTTTAATCTAGACACCTTGCCACTGGCTGCATGTGATTATGATGATCTGGACATTTTGTGTTTCCTCTCCTGTTACATTATTTGTACTCTGATTTATACTAAGTATATCATACTTGTTCATCAGTGTCAGACAAGTCTAAAAACAGAATAGCTGATAAATCAGAGAATCAAATCAATACAAATGAAAATGGAACCCACAATTGTATTTCCTATTGATCGACTGATTGAATAATCAACTATTTTCATTCTGCAGAGAATGTACAGCAGGAGATCGACACAGTGATTGGACGGGAGCGTTCTCCTAACATGGAGGACAGGAAATCCCTTTCATTCACAGATGCAGTAATTCATGAAATTCAGCGTTTTATGGATATTGTTCCCATGAATGTTCCCCACCATGCGCTAAAGGACATCTCTTTCAGGAGTTACACGATTCCCAAGGTATCATGGCTTCAATTTCTAGTATCAGCAACAACGTTGATGCAAAAAACAATGCAGAATATTTACAGGTGATTCAAAACACTTTGTTTGATAATATGTTTTATCTCAACAGGATACAATAATTATTCCCTTGTTACACTCCGTACTAAAAGAGGAAAAGCGTTGGGAAACTCCCTGGTCCTTCAACCCCCAGCACTTCTTGGACCAGAATGGCAAATTTAAGAAAAATCCTGCATCTATGCCATTCTCTGCAGGTAGATAATCCAAGCAAATGTGTGGCTGAACATATATGTGGCTGTCATGTTTATCTTAGCTATGATGTATACATGGCTGTTGTCATGTTTATCTTAGCTATAAAAGGCCTAAAACTATATTTAAATTAATATCAGGTCTATTTCTTCTGGTTATTTCTCAGGAAAGAGATCTTGTGTGGGGGAGTCCCTTGCTCGCATGGAGATTTTCCTCTTCTTGGTGTCACTTCTGCAGCACTTCACCTTTTCTTGCCCTGGAGGATCTGAAAGTATAGACCTCAGTCCTGAGTACAGCAGCTTTGCTAATGTGCCTCGCAGGTACCACATCATTGCCACGCCACGATGCTAATAGTAATTTTATAGCATATGCCAGAGTCTTCTACCCTAGAAATTATTTCTGTGTGCTTGAATTTCTTTAATACCTTTTGTTTTGCATACATTCTCAAACTAAATCTAAATTTTAAGTAAAAAAGAAAAGATATTTGCATTTGAACTGTTGTTGAAAAAATTGCAAAGCTGCTGCCAAATGAAAATAACGGAGGAAAAAAATATCCCTTAGGAATGTAATCTGTGAGTGATGTACATTTTGAATAAATGTGATGGTAAGCTAATTTAAGCTTATGATTGAGCTCTTTTAAAACACTTTTAAATTTAAATTTTTAATTTGCACTATGTTGTTGGAATAGTTTTAATGCAAATTATTATTTTATACTGCACACATTTTTTCTGTACTTTCTGTACTTTTTTATTATATGTATATTTTTTTTAATTTTATGTTTTTAATTTTTAATATTTCAATTGTACTTAGGGTTAGGGTTAGTTCAACCAGCCAGCAGCATGCTGGGCTAAAACAGGGAGCACAATGCAATACGCACTGCAGAGTGGGCCAAAGCAAGACATGAATTGCAGACTCTAGAGCAGGGGTGCCCAATTCCGGTCCTGGAGGGCCG
>JANJYP010019009.1:0-24412 GCA_024605115.1 Rastrelliger brachysoma | reverse complement strand
CCCCCCCCCCCCCCCCCCCCCCCCCCCCCCCCCCGGAGGATTGTGTGAGTGTGTGTGACAGAGAGTATGTTAATGTTTGTATATGTTTCAAATCCCTTTTTATTGACCATATCAATATTAAATATTCAGATAACAACAACGCAACAATATTATTTGGTATATTTTAAGCTTTAGAACTCGAATTGTACAGACTTATATTCATTACGTTATCCCTTTAGATCTCTATAAATAAAATAAAAATCCAACTAACTATATAATGAAAATATATCATATCTGTTAATGTCATCTTTTCATTATCATTTTGTTTAGTTGAACAGATGTATAGTTTTTCCTGTTAGTTCGATCACAACTGTAGTTGTGTTACTTCGTTTTTACACACAAACCACAACTTACATAACTGCAACACTGTTTGCGTAGATATACTACAGTATCCCAGGTAAAATATAGGGAAAACTTTAAACACTTGGACAGTGACAGATTATTTGTTGTTTGGGTCTATATCCCACAGAACAGTCTGGTCTGACATTAAAAAAAACATGTGAGGTTATTAAAGAGCTTAAGCATTAGTGCAATTTAAGGATGTTTACATCTAATGAACAGGGAAAGGAGATTAGGTGAAAATGTAAGAGTTGAAAGACAAAAACATTTCAAGCCAAAAGTTTAACTTCAGCCATTGTTTCATCTTAAGTCATAGATAGAACCACAACAATAGAAATTGTGTCATTGCCCATATATGTATAAGCAGCACTATGCATGTACTTCCATGGGATGAGCAACTTTTTTGTACTATGAATGACTATATCACCTCCAAATTACAAATGTGTTTTCTATCAGAGGGCATCATTTCTTTTTGTGTGAGCCACCCTTATAAATCCTGTTTTTCCATTTGCCGAAGCTTTGAAAATGTATGAAGGCTTGGTAAGATAGGCCAGCCACCTGCCACTCACATCACAAAGGCGTAGACTGACAGATGTATGGACAGGCGCTCAGATGGCCAAACACTTTGTCATAATGCTAAACGTCATTACGACGACACACTGATTAAGTCAAGCACTGTCATTGAAGCCCCCTATTCAATGCTGCTGAGCTCTTTATATGTGTTGTTCAATCCACATGCTAAGTACTACATCTGAGTGTCTTTGTGTGAACAAAGAGCAGTACATCAGTGTAAGCACAGGTGAAAGTTAATGGGGAGACATGTCAGAAGGACAGTATATAGCCTAAATAATTTGTCAAGTGTTCACAAAAATCTCACATTGTTTTCAAACTATGGAAGAGTGGAATAAATTTAATGACCACTAGGGGTAGAAGAACTGCTCAACAAGCAAGTAATTCACAGTAATTTACAATTTTCCATATTTTAATGTGTATCAATTTATTTGCCTTTAAAATAAATTAAACATAATACTTAAACCTACTACTTAAATCACTTAAAACATGGCTTATACATCCCACATACTGTACACATTGCTCTTGTTGATTAATACTGTAATCAAAGTGGCTTTAGCAGTTCCCAGAAAATGTTTTCTGTAAAATTTGGCTTAGATCAAGATCAAAAAACATTTAATTCAAAAAAGGTTTTCCTGATGCTTTCTTTTTTGACAAATTTTTTTGAGTAAAAATAATGCTGACAAAGTCAGTATTTCTTTATTGTCTACATTAAATGATTGCTAATGCACAGCACTTTAACTGAACATATGGTTGGGTATGTACTTAATAACTGTAGTGAATTTAATCCTAGGACAAATTGTGCTGGTGGAGTTAGTGATTGTACAGTATCTTAATCTCATGCTCAAGAGATTAATCTATATACTGTTTGGAATATATAATTATCAATCTGTGAAGAAAGTATGTGCTTTAAGAAGGTCACAAAGATTAGATGAATTCAGCTTGATCTCTTTGAGAGCTAAATAGTACACTTTTGTTGTAAATGCTCTTTTATGCTTTTATAATCTTTACTTTTTTCTTGAACTGCAATCTTACAATAATTGGAAATACTGCTATATGTATTTTAAATCAACAAAAAATATTAAATATTACATGTGAAATGTCTAATGCTCAAAAAGATGCCCTGGCCTGTCACCAGGGGTTGCCTGTCTGAAAGTAATGGAGCCATTAGATCACTAGAGGGAGACAGAGGACCAGGCATCTACCTTTCACAAAGTCTGTACATTATGTTTAATGGCTGCATGAAAATTACTAATGAGATATGAAGCTACCACCTGCAATACATTTCAAAGTGAACATGAACTATTTATCATTTATTGCTGCAGCTCAGGTTAGTGTTTAACCTTTCTGACCGCAGCAGGTTTTGTTAACAGATGATCATGTGTATGGGTTGAGAAATTTTCAGTCTATGTTCCAAACTTGTTTTCATTAAAGGACCAGTTGTGCCTCGCCAGCCCACCCAGAAGACTAGTGTTTTCTAAAATTGGGTGCAGGAACTACTGTGCTATTTCACCTGCTGTGAAGCAGATGCAACACAGGCTGCCACACATGCAGCTGAGTGGTGGAAGATTACTCGCAGATGCAATAGAGCATATGTAGACTGCTTCATCAGCTTGTTTTAGTGACGCATTTTCTTAATGTCTACTCAATAAAGTGCACCTCTGCTGAGTCACCAAGACAGTGCAGTCATGTGGAGTTGGACTCAGGGTCAAGACCAAATTGCATGGTCATAGCTTATTACTGCCAACATCGTTGCTAACCGTATTACTTTCAATGGTGCATCTGAATATGGATAATTGAAAGCAACAATTTAAGGTTACAGCTTGAGAGCAATACTACTTATCGTCTTACCACAGAGTCATTTAATAATGGATAAGTCCATTTTAATTTCTTGGATAACTCTACAATCACCAGAGCTTGTTCATAGTATTGAAATCACAGATAGATAGAAAGTGAACTTATTCAAAATGTAGTATAATGGAATGAAAATCAAATTGGAAATCATGTGGACATAAATGGATATTGATAGCATTACATCTTTGCCAAAATGGATGTCATTTGATGGACATTTTTCAATCAAAATTAAGCACCATACAGCACCATGAGTGCACATTCATGGAATGAGTGTACCTGTCAAAATAACTAAACTGTGATGCCATGCTCCACCGACTGAAATTTTTAGAAGGAACACAAAAAGGAATAAGGGATGCATGCAGACTGCCTTCACTTGTTCTATAAAGAATCTTTAGTTATACAAAAACAATATAATTTAGTATAATGTTTCAGTTAAAGGCTTTCTTCAAGCATAATATGATTCAGACATTGTATATAATAAAGAATCATTATTGAGCAAGTAAATAAATGCAGTTATCCCCTCTTCCTTATACGGCGTGACTACTCCACCAACACACCTGTCACAAAGATTATTCAGGTGTGCAGGAGATGTTTTGATGATTTGAGAAGAAACATAGAAAAAAGTTTTTTTCTCCCCTCTTGAAGTCTGTCTCGTCACTTAAGGAATTCCCAGTGCAGCACCACAGGTTTGGTTTTGGGTAGTGGCCAGTATTGATTCAGCTTTGTCAGCGCTCATATATTGTGCTGCAAACTCATTTAAAACCTAAAGGAGGCACATTAGGCCTATACCACCCTTCAGAGAATGCCATGTGTATCACCTTATTGCCTTTTATTAACATTCTGCTGGCTATTGATTGGAAAGAGTATTTTCCACAAGTAGTTTTACCACAGCCCAGAATTTTCATGGCCTCATTTGCCTTTCTCAGTGCTCTTTTGGGGAAAATCATGTGTCTTCTTTGACAACTGACATGCCAAAGTTATTCTTCTTTGTTTCATGCTGAGAAGTTAAAGAGCAACATGGTAAAAAAAAACAAAAAACAGTTCTTAATCACTCTGTTGCAAACATCACTTCAATTACATTTGAATTATTTCTGTCAGCAGAGTTCAAACTGAACACGATTTGTGGATTTCATGCATGATATGAGCTATATCTACTGGAAAGAGAGAGCAGTAGCCTTTAGAGGCACTACTGATTTTATTTTCTTCATGACAGAACGTCTGTATATCAGTGCAGCGATTTTGTGTCTGTTGGGCACATTGCAAATTAGATCTGTGATCTGAGCCCGGGTGGTTCAATGCACTCGAAATAAATAAATAATTAAATGAATCAAAACTTAATTATGTGTGACTCAACCGCACACAGTTCATTAATGGTGGGGGATTCAACAAGAAGTGCTTTGAACTTTGAGTGTGTGTGTCAACACCGTTTCTAATCGTATCACCCTCAATTAACTTTACTTCTTACTACTGNGAGAGAGAAAGAGGGAGAGGGGAGGGAGGGTACTGTGTGTGTGTGTGTGTGTGTGTATATGTGTATGTGTGTGCCTCCCACCCCAGCCCTCCACCCCCTATCTCTTTACAGGACTGCCAGCCCGTCTAGAGTTATTCCAGGAATGCGATGAACATGGCTGCCGCGATGAAGGCGCAGAAAACGGGACTGCTGGAACTTCGGGTGACCGTGGACCGCTGGATCCGGGTGTTGGCCACACTTACCGAAGACACACTCACGGTAAACCCCGGGGAGGGCACCGAAGAACCCGCGAAGCCCCAGCCGAATCCCGCCGGTGCTATCAACGGAGACCCCCCGAACCTCAGCTCGTCCCCGGTGCCTGAAACCATCACCAACGTGAAGCGGACCGTGCGAGTTACCAAGCAAGATGTTGGAGGACTCGGAATTAGTATTAAAGGTAAGAAAAAACACTTTAAAACAACGTAGCATAAACAGCTACAAGGAGCTAACATTAATCACAGTCACTTCACACAAGTTGAGGACAGGAGTTTGGGTGCAGTTTCTGTCAGAGGCGTCGAAAACGTGTCATTTAACTAATCGTAAAACCCCAAAAATGTGCATCCAAATCAACTTCACCTCTCGACGGAAGTGCTTATCCGCTAACTTACACTTCATTTTTCTTCGGACTGGTTTACCACACATGGAAAAAATGACAGCTGTGATTATCTCAAGCTGCGCCTCACTTTCAACGGGGAACCATTTCAAGTGCCCCAGAGTTAGATAGGAATTAACTAGCTACTGTGCTGTAGGTTTAGTCTGTGGTCAGTCTTACTCATAGCAAGACTGTAAGCCACTAACTAACATGGTTAAGTTAAGAAAACAAGGAAAAAACACGTAATGTCATACTACAGAGCACTTTCCTTTAGGCAAGACAACTTCCCTACATTTTCCTAACGGTAAAACGTTTATTTACGTTACAAAATCACAGGTTAAGTTACATGCTCTTTAGCCTCGCCAACAACAATTAACATAGCCTTGCAATCAGTGGTTTTCTTTCTTTCTTTCTTTCTTTCTTTCTTTCTTTCTTTCTTTCTTTCTTTCTTTCTTTCTTTCTTTCTTTCTTTCTTTCTTTCTTTCTCACATTTTGTTGTAAACCAAAACAGACAAAATATATCAACTGCAAGGATTTGCAGTTGTTTTTCATCATAAGAATTATTTTACTTAAACTTTTATGGTGGTAGTAATATACTTGTCATGTCTCATTCAAAGTTTTCTGCAATATAAATATGATTGTCACGTTATTGAATGGTATGGCTGATGATTAATGAAATTCTGTATGAGAATGTGGGGCAGAAACAGGAGTAAATTCATGACTATTTTTTCACAGTGTAAACTGTGTTTTTGTTTAAAAGAACTACTTTGCTGATTAAGTTGTGATAGAGCGAGAATTAGCAGCTTAGTGGTATAGACCCTGCTGCTGCTGCTACATGATGGTTACAACAGGACTGCTCTTAGAACCTCGCAATGGGAAAAGGTTGTGCCCTCTCCATGTCTTACAAGCCAGGCTCACATACTTGTACCGTGCACTGTGTAGTGGCTGTTATAAAGCCTTTTCCCTGTCCTGTTTCCCCGACCTGCAGCAACAGGCTATTATCACAGTTGAGATCTCAATGTGAAGGAGACTAGGAGGGTCGTGCATTAGGAAGCTATGTAAATGCAAAAGATAAAGTGGATGGTGTAGCAGTAATGCAGACAGACAAATACTTTGATTTCGTTTTACGAGGTCATAATTTCTATGTTATCTACAGTATATTCACTTTACACTGCTGGTGCTATGTTTATATTGCTTACGTAATTTTGCTACCAGTTTCTTGGTTATTTTAATCTTGCTGTGTCACATGTTAGGGTTGCGTTACCATAAACTAGACTGGGGGTATCATGGTGAAGCTGTCATTTGTTGCTCACCTTGGGTTGGGGACACATGTATCATCACAACAAACATTAAGGCAGCTCATTGAATAGTTAATAACAGACCTGTGTTGTAATATACTGTAGACTTGCACATTGCTCTTAACACGCCTGTATGGAAGTTAAGTCCTTGAATTGCTAAAAGATCTGCAGTCTGCACGTATTGACAAGTCACCACTTGGCCATTGGCCAGTGGACGGTCGATTTGATGGACAGCTGTGGACTTGCACCATTGTTGAGTTGCTAAAGTGGCTCATCATTGTTGCGGCTGGTGACATATTCATTTTAGTTCCCCTGTCTCTCCCACCAGCACAAACAACAACAACAAAGCCTGCCCCCTAATGACATAAATGCAATGTCCATCTCTGTGGAAATGGGTGGCTTTGAAAATCAGACAGCATGTTATTAAAACAGAATCATAGCTGGCACCCTGCTGGCTTGACAATGTTATGATGCTGGTTGTTCAAAGGCAGCGATGAAAGGAGGGAGGAAGGACGGTGTAGCAGTGGGTTAGACAAAGTGAGGCAACAGCACACAGAGCAGACCAAAGATCAAGTGGAACACAGAAAAGAGGTCAAATGCATAGCATGAAAGAAAGCAGAAAGGAAGTAATAGTATAAGTGTCAAAAAGAAACAGAGTGAAGCAGAATAAGAGCAGGGTGGACCTTGTTTTGGGCTAGCTGGGCTGACCCCACAATGTGAACAGCTGAGAAGCGCAGGCCACAGCAGGCAGTTGTCATTGGCTAAGGATGAAAGCTATGTGGCTGGGACTGGAGTACTCCATTAGTGTTAATTTTAGGGAGCCCACCCCAGCTTGCAGAAAAGCGTGGAGGCAGTCAACCTTTACTCTCGCATGTCTAAATTTAAGAAGAGAGGCTAGGAAGCGTGGCTCCAGGTCTCTCGACAGGCCTGCTGGTCAGAATGAGGAAGAGCCTGCTTCTGTAGACTCTGGCTTAGCACATTTTTTCTGAGCATAGTACTTCAGAGTGTGTGGGTTAACCAAAATGGAGGTCATATTTATTGATTTGGATTTTTAGAATAAACAGTTGGTCAAAAGTATCACAATATTTTGGGATTTATTAGCTTTCCTGACTTTCCTTGATGTCTTTTATTCCAGTCTAGTAGGGCTTCTGGCAAGTTAAAATCAATATTCGGATTTTTAGGGCAAATATTATGAAACCATATTTTGGTGCCTTGAGCTTATTGGCAATATTTTTGTCAGTGAACAAGGCTCAGGTGTAGTTTTGCATAATAAATCTATTAATAAAAGAGTTTTTTTTCAGCTCTGCACATTTGCTATTTTAATTCTTGTGCTAAATTTGAATTGTTTTCTGCTGTCTCTCATTATTAATTAACACTGCATACAGTTTGGCTAAAGTTTGAAGAAGTTAAATGCTGATCATGCTGAATTCTTTGAAAGGAGCGTTTTCACTACAAACTTATTGTCAGCACAAATTCACCTAATTAGGTGCTTGTCAGTGTTGTATACCAGTACCATTCATTTACCTGTCACTGGTGACTCCAGTGGCTACACCCCACCCCGGCCACCCCCGCCCTACTGTCAACTGAATAACAAGCCGCCTGCTAGAGGGTGCAGAAATGTGACTGACATGAAAAGTTGGAGGAAGAAAGGTGGGATGGGAAAGGAATATACAAGGATTAAGTGTTATGTAGGAGTGGCAGACGTATTGCCAGTTTTCTGAGGTATGTTGAGGAATGTTGATTTAGTATTCATGTGACTCTTAAGACATGGGAACCAGAATGCGTGTGAGGAGAATGAGAGATGATATATAAGTAGGGAAAAAGGTTACTGTGTGCTTGTCAGTGTTGTTGGCTCTCACCTCCCTTGCTGTCCCCAAGGTAGTTTGTCAAAGTAGAGGGTGAAAAACTCATATACCAAGCATCGACCATACAAGCCATTTAATCAAAAATGAAGTACGGGTCATTGATTCAAATATGTACAATATAAATTTATCGACATCATTTTGGTGCCAATGCCAAGTTATTTTGACTCTAGTGACCCGCAACTATCACCATCACCACCACCCCCCAACACACACCAATGTCACTCTCATCCAAAAAAACAGCCTTTCTTTTGCATACTTGTCCAACCATTTACTTTAAATAGTTGCTTGGCATAAATTACCACAATTTATCAAGTTTAAAGAGATAGGACTGCTGTTGGTGGTGTGGGAAATGCTGTGGGGAGCACTCTATTAGCATGGGTTGGGTGCACAAGATATTAGAATGTCAGTTTTAATGAAGCTGAAAGGTCATTGACAGTATCCTGGCCTGGCAGTCATTGTTGAAGTATGTGAGATGCAATATCTGTCCTGCATCAGTACTTTTGGGTGTGAATTTAATTAACTTCCATAGTTGGATCAGTAGCCTGGCAGTAGTGTGGTAAGCACTGCAGTTTAAAGTCTAGATGTGGAGTTTTATATTTTAATGTGCAATGTTTACTTTTCATTTGATCACACTTTAGAGTACTGTTGGTTACTTTCTTTCGAGCTACCCATCCAACTAGGGGCAGTAATAAGTCATTACTAGATGGCTGGCATTAAAGCGTGTCTGGCTTCAAACCTTTTATGTTGTAGGCTATACAGAGAATCAGTCTGTAGTTACTATATTGATGGCGATACTGTGGAGTCGTCCTGTAGTGAAAGGAGATTATATAGCAATGTAATTCGCTGGTAGTGGTGCAAATTGCGGGCAAAGGTAACCTGAAGGTTAGAGAAGCAACTTGTGACTGGAAGGTATTCAAGTTTTAATCCTCAAATCAGCTGGGAAATTTGGAATCAGTTAGGGAGGGGGGTGAGTGGATACATCCCTTCACTGCTCGAGAACATTTCATTTGACACTCAGAACATTTTGTCCATCTTAATTGTCTTAGATATTCATCTGTGATTTGAGAAGTACAGACATTTATCAAAAGTGACCGTAAACTGATTCTTTAACCGTTTATTTTGTGGTTATTTTAACATAGAGTATATATAATTTTACAGATCTCTTTTTCAAGTTTTAAATTGTTTTGCTGCCTCATATCGGTGGTGGGTGTGACTGTTGGTTACTCGGTGGTCTCGGCTGGTGATCAAACATGACTAGCAGTTCGCTGTTAGAGCCTCCAGACTGTGAAACACTGCCTATTGAGATCAGACGAGCTACATCTTCAGTGTCTTTTAAATCTCCTCTTAAATCCATGACTTAAAGCATTCTTTTTGTAGGAAAGTGTTTATGAATATTTAAAATGTTGCTGGGTTTTATCATCCCATTCTTACCATTTAATATTTTGTATTTAACATTATCTGGTTGTGTTTTTTGAATCCCTGTGTTTATCTTTCTTTTTTTCTTCTTTTCATGTGAAGCACTTGTAACTTTGTCAAGTGCTACATAAATTATTCTTAATAATATTATGCGGTAGACTGTGTTGAGATTTACTGTCATTGCTGGTAGATGAATACAGTTGCCATTATATTGCAATCATTACATATGTCTTTGTAGCTGACATAATGGGTGCCTCATGTACACACCATGTGGCAAACCTAGTTTTCCACACTGATATTTGCAAAAGCCTCCAAGGACATGTCATTCTTATCTTTCATTTATTTAAAATGCAGTATTTGTTCATGTTGGAAAAAAAAGAACATTTAATTTTGTAGCAAAATACCAAACTATTCCACAGAGTATAATAGTAGTAAAGTTGAAATCACTCAAGGGCATTGTAAATGCTTGATCCACCATTTCAGTCACTTATCAAACTCATTACAACAATCTCTCTTTGTATCTGACAAGGTAACACAAGGCAACTAGTTTGCAAAGTGCCAAAAGTTAATATTATTTAGTGTTGTGTATGCAAGATATGAACTTGTATGCAAGATTAAAATGATCTTTAAGGAGTTGAGGGGCTTTTTAGCAACCTCATTAGTGTAGCAGATTTTTTATATGATAATTTAAAGAGCTTTACGTAAATTAGCAGTAGCCAGGAAAGTCGTCAAAAGTGGTTATTTTGATTGTTATACCAAATTATTAAAATGTCCAAATTATTACATACATTGGTGATAACACCAGCACCAACATTGCTGAAGGTTACTCTTCTGCTCATCTCCACTTCCAGTTACTATCAACACATCATGAATCACAGACTCAGTAAGCACAGGGCACTGCCTCCCTTCTAATATTCAGTCATGGAGCAAACAACTATCCGATGCCACAGAGCAGTTAAGTAGCAAGTAAATCCCTCTTTTTAGAAAACAAGTAATGTAGTGATTGACATGCATGTAGTGTGTTTGGCTCAGGATGAGAATTTTTTTTTATTAAAAGCATCAGGCTGTGGTTTCCACTGGAAAATTCATAACGTGTTTTCCAATGGAATCACCTAGAGGAAGTGTGTGGAAAATGTATTTAAATTTAATTAGTATATCATCGTCTTTTAGATAATTTCTCACTAGCCCGAGGCCATAGTCCAACTGCCACCTGACATTAATGACGACATATCTCATGAAGAGTGGGAGCCAACAGCAAAAGGCAGATCCATCTGCTTGACTAGCTGACCTTCAATTAATGAGAGGGAGAAAGGGAGGAAGTGGAAGAGATAGGAAACAGCAGAAGTTTATACAGGAGGTCTGTCCTTATGTACTCTTTTAACTGCAGTTTGGGTGATTGAAGTCACATTAAATGCTCTAATATGATACTTGCAATGGTTGAGTCATAATATTGTAGGCGTAACAAGGATATTGTCTGAATTTACTGTCTACAAATGGCATAATAAAAACTAAATAGTTATTAGAACAGACTGATATTTTGCCATGAGAAATAAGGCGACAACTAATGATTGTTTTGACCAATTTACAACTAATGTAACTATTTCACTGAGCATAAATATCTTCAATGTACAGTGATATAAAACAGATCAAAGCTGGCAATTCTCAGAAGCTAGAATCACATAATCTTTTTTACATTTATTGCTTAGTAAATTACTTTTGTTTAGGGATGAATCATTAATAAAATAATTGAAAACAGTAATTTTCTGTTGATGGACTAATCCATTAGTTTAGTGTCTTATTAGTGTCCTATTCAGTGTCTTAAATGGGAGCCACTTTATAAAGACGATCAGGAGCTGGAAGTTGAGTTTAATGGTTGCACTGTGTTCGTAACTACATGAAAATACATGAAAGAGCAGGTTCCTGAAAATATAATATTTATTTGAACCCTCAACAATATTTTCAATTTTCTCATGCAGGTGGAAAGGAGAACAAGATGCCAATTCTCATCTCCAAGATTTTTAAGGGCCTTGCAGCTGACCAGACCGAGGCGCTTTATGTCGGTGACGCCATATTGTCTGTCAATGGTTTTGACTTACGGGAAGCCACACACGACGAGGCAGTGCAAGCGCTCAAGAAGACCGGAAAGGAAGTCATCCTTGAAGGTAAGATATTTTTCTTTCAGAAGAACACAAACCCAGAATCACCTCCGTGACACTTTGTTCTCTGTCCAGTTTGTTCTATTTCGTCTTTGCTTTGCTTTAAAGACATTGTTCAGAGTGCTGGGAAACTGCAAGACATAATAGCAAAATGTGTTGCAACTGCTGTATCTCTGTTGCACTATGAAGATGTGCATATTTCTTTAATTGTGTAACCCAGCAGTAAGAGAGCAAAAATTTTATCTCATGAAAAAGTTAGAATACTTCCACCCATCCTGTCTACACTCCACAGCTCCAAATAGATACATAAATGGAAACGATGGGAACTTTTGATCCCTTGATGTTTTTTGATATTCTTCTCCAGCACTTTCTGGTTTGTTTCTCCTCAAGGGCCAAACCTGATGAGCTGAGTGAGATGAGGTGTTAAATCATACTTTGATCAGACTTTCTTGCAATAAAAAAATCACTTTAGTTTTCACTGAAACAGCAGGAGAAAACTAAAGATTCAAAAGAGTATTGTTGTGGCTGCTGGATATCTCAGCATGCTAATGAGCAGTCTTCCTAAGCATCGAACAGTTCTGACACTCATGGAAAGTACTCATACCACGTGTCAAAACTGAGAACTGTGGAGAAGTTGTAGGATAAGACCCGCTGTGCATGGAAAGGTTTGTAGTGGAGTCAGCAGGTGTTTTTCTTTCCTCTTTCTCTTGTTCACTTGAGCTGCCAGAGCTTATTAACTGTACATCTCTGTCACCTTCTCTCTCTCTCTCTCTCTCTTTCCCTCTCTCTCTCATTTAGTTTAGTCATTTCCCTCATGCGTTTGTGAATCTGAGATGAGCTCTTAAAGGGCATTTCCAGTCATAATCAATGTTTGTCTCATAAGTCAGGTCAGCTGTGATCAGTTGATCTCATACCATCCACACACCCAACTGCAGCGTGTGGACTTTTATATTTAGTTTTGTTCAAGAATCAATCATTTTGTAAAAGTGAACATGTGAGCACCAGACATATTTTCAAATTGTTCTGTGGTAAACTGATCATAGGTGACGTGATCTATGAGACAAACATTAATTATGACTGGAAATGCCCTTTAAAGGGTAATTCCTGTGTTTTGCAGCCTGGACCTCATTTCTAGGATTAAAGCTGAGCTTACTTTGCAATAGTACTGTGATTCATAATAAAGTTTTGGTGAAGTGAACGAGGTTCACGGTGGATATAATGTCTTATTTAGACGCTGTAAGCTGTGGCCCTTAGTGCTCCTGTTATAAGAGAGTGTGTGGATATATGCTGATCACGAGTGGATTAAATAGCTTTGGATGAACTCCAAATTACACCCAACTTTTTGGGGTGAGTATATAACTGTATTTAACCCTAGAAATAAGGTCCAGGTTGCAAAAAACAGGAATTCCCCTTGAAGTCGTTAGGACAGCGCAAATGGATTAAGAACAATTCTTCTTGCCAACTGATTGCATCATGTGTAAAGACAAAAACTGAATGAGTTTTTTTTTACACTAGATGTTACTAAAGAATAGATTTTTTTCTAAAACATGACACTTTGTTGTTATGCTTCTATTGTTCTTTCTTTTGATCTTTATGTTCTCTGAGTGTCAAAGACTGTTTTGAGGGGGCACTTACCCACAGTGTCTCAACAGAGGCTCACAGTTGATGTTCAGTGATGTGAGTCAAACAGACATTTCATACCTTAGGTGCTCTCAATGTATACTTGCAGCTGAAAACCTAGTATGTCCAGAAAGTCTCAAGAACTGTTTTATGGTATTCAGGACTAATAATTTGCCTTTAAACTGCATATAGTACACTCTATGAAATTAGAAACATGACATAAACGTTTTCTTTTTTTTAGTTTCTTTTTAACACTAAAATCAGAGTTACCAGTTTTTTATGTGACAGCATTTCTGTGGGTTAACTCACAGTGGGCTAGCGTCAGTAACTTCAGTCAGCGGAGCAGATACAGCTAGAGCTACAGCCAGGGGAAATCATTGCAAATCCCCCTGCTTTACTTGTCCACAGTCAGGCAGAAAAGTGTTGATATCAGGCGGCTCAACCGGCACTGCTCTGTGATCCGTCATGTCAGAAATCATTTCATGCCCCCCTCACCCTCCCCTCTCAATACCCTCCCTACCGAGGACCGATGGAGGAGTGAAGAGACGAAAGAGGCTTGGAGCCTCAGTGAGGGGAGAGGGTTGAGTGTGCGTGTGTGTATTTTTTTGATGTCCTGCAGTTCCATCCCTTGTGCTTGTGTGCATGTCTGTCTGAACTGGAGATTGCAGGACTGCAGGATGCATATCTGTTGTGAGAAGCTATAGAGTATTTTTAGGGAAGAGAGGAAATAAAGAGTGAAAGCTTCGGGTTGACACTTGAGTGTTATGAGCTTTGTAGCTTTAGTTTAAAGATTCTGATTTTTATTTGTGATTCATTAGATATCCATAAAAATAATTGTGAATGCTTATGACATGAAGTTCAAATGCAGTGTTTATTTTGGTTTTGGCACTCTATCAAAAAATTCAGAAACAGTCAGAAGCAACCTCATTCTTGGCACTACTACAGTGTTAAAGGTCAGGGTAACATGCGCACAGAAACAACTAGCAATCACTGCTGTGCTCAAGGCAGCTATCATTGCTCTATGAAAATTATACAGATGGCCTTGACTGAGGTCAAGGAGAAACTAGCTCTATCACATTAAAATATATGAACAGTAATGCTTGAATCTGTCAGATAATTACACAACATTCACATTTCACAACATTTAACATTTAATCACTGGCATTCAGTGCCTGTGGCAGAATCTTTTGTTTTTGGCTCTTTTGGAAATCAAGCAAAGAAATATTTTTAAGAGCTTTAGAGACTGCTACTCATTAAGATTAATGCAAAGTTTGATTGTTGCAGCAAGAAATGCTACAACAAGATAAAAATAGTGATAAAATATGATTAAAACATGAAAAAAAAGAAAATCGCTCATGGCATTATTGTAATAAGGGTTTCCAGATGTGTATCGCTCACACTTTATTATAGGTGCCACTATATATTTAAATAGATCACATAATGTTCCATACAGTTGCTTAGCAGCCAGCAGCAGAAGAAAGGGGCAGCACTGGGCAGTTCCCAGGACTGAGTGTGAATGTGTGTAAAGCCTCCCTCCTCCTGCACTGTTTCCCTAAACCTCTCACAGTAAATAAGAATTTGCATGTTGTCTGTTTGAAAAGAAAAAAAAAAACCTTGAGGGCATACTATATGTTCCCAATAGGATGCTCCCTGTTCCTTTCGCTGTGTGTTCCTGTCACACCTTATGTCAAAATTTGAAGGAATAATCAATGTGTGTGTGAGAGAGAGAGGAACAGTAAACACCTGAGAGGGTCAGATAAATATAACAGACCAGATGAAACTATAAAACCCCAGCTGCCTTCATTTCCTCCTAGTGACATTTACAGCCTGACTATGTGTGTGTGTGTTTGTGTGTGAGCACATGTGCTGTGTTCATACCTGTGTGTGTGTGTGTGTATGTATTAACAGAGTGAGCTGCATCCTTGTGTGTGTATGTATGTGTGAATGCAAGGAGAAAAAAAGAAAAGGATTAATAAAGGAGGTGCACAGGTCAGCTCGACATGTTCCCTTGTCTACCCACACCAAATTACAACACCTGAATGAGCTATTGTAAAAGAGTCATGGGGTTTTTGTCACAATGGACGAGGAGAGTTGTATATCAATTTTTGCAAACCGTAGAGTATGAGAACACCCTGAAACAATTAGGCATAGCTTTTTGGAGCAAAAATGAACATGTGAAGTCTATAAGGAGAGAGATGGAAGTGACAGGAACCGAATATGAAGCAGCTTAACAGGGACCGGATGAGCATTGCAGGGTAGCACTGGTCCCTGAACTGCCCCAGTGTTTCGACCTCATTTTAATTTGGATTGTACTCTCACTGAAAACGCATCTGTCATTGCCACTGGCTTGCCAGCCAAGACCGGCTGCGTTCCACTTCTGTACGTAGAAACCAGGGGGGACTAGGAAACTGTGTGTGTGTGAAAGAATGGGTCGGGGGTAGGAATAGTTGAATGGTAAAACTGCTCCCTGGGTAACTAAGGTCTGACAAGAAAGCACAAACACACTAAGTAAGTATACAAACACGTACTACATACACATTAAAACTGACTAGCACGCGCACACACACACACAAATATGCAAAGTGTAGGCAGGGAGGACATATAGGTGCAAAGAACAGTTCAGGGCTTTGAGGTAAGTCAGAATATAAGTATAAGTTGTCTTGACACAAGATGTCTCCTACTTCACTAAAAAGCTCATTCTCACACTTTGTCCTAACAGCATGCAAACGTCTGACTCTCATGTTGCATTGGGTGACATCGGGCGCTCTCTGTATCCACACTGAATGTTAATATGCATATCAGCTGTGCACTCAAGATGAGACTGGAGATGTAAACACTACTTGCTGTCTCGCCATTGCACTTTTCACAAAACTCTTGTTTTATTTGAATTTGTGATATTTAAATGTTTCTTTTGTAGAAATGGTATACGATATAGCCAATAGCTACTTAACCAGAAACTTCCAGTTCCCTTGCAATCTCCCTTCAGCTAGCTGCCATAATTTTATTTCAATGTGTTTTTCGAGTAAAATTAAGACATATTATAGAGAGAATATCTCATTTTAACTAAATGAATCAGCTGTTTCTTTCCGGGAAGTTCTTTAAATGTGTGTGACAGGAGGTAAAGAGAAACAGGAAGTCAGACGAAAGTTCAGCTCAAAACTGTGCGCCACATTGAACTGCACAGCGCTTACTTACAACCAAATGGCAAACTCCAGTAATAAAGCAGTCAAACAGATTTTGTTGTTGACATTTGCTCGCATCACATTCAGTTAGGACACTGTGTTAGGACTTCCAAACAAGTTGATGACACAAATATTTGTAGGTACACATCTTAAACTGATTTTTGGAGAGCAGAGAAACATTCCACTCTCCACATAAGAATGTGAAAACAGTGTTTTAGTGTCTCACTGTGCACATACTGTACATTATTCTGCACAGTGAAAGTACATTGCACTTTTAAGAGGAGGAGGACTTTACATTACATTATGACCAAGGCCTTGCCAGAAAGAGTGGGTCTTGTTCCACGGTGGTTACGTCCACTTTTGTACTCGGTAAGGGTATTAGCTTAATGTCAGCCTGAATTTCAGGAGAATTACTTACTTTACTTGGATATCCAGTGGGACGTAGATTTCAGTGCACTCTATGCGCATGAAAGAGAGAGTGGGGGACAGAGTGAGAGAGGGCTAGTACCCTCTGCCAAGACATTTCTGGACACTGCTGGTTCTTTCTGTCCTGTCCTTTTCATTAAGTTAGTTGTGCTCAGGCTGAGTGCACACACATGGATTAAGTAGGCTTAGTTATGGAAGCACCACAGTTGCAGTCCTTTCCTCGTACAAAACTTCCTTTAGTTGGGTGAGTATGTGTTTTGGACATGTCCTGTTAGCTGTATGAAGTTGTCTGATTTCTGTTATCCACATTGGGCTGTTGGCCAACATAAAAGCATGGACTGTTGACTGACTTGGTACAAAGTCCAGTGTGCCTGGGAAAAATATGCTATTGGTAAGGCTTAAAGCAAACATTAAGCAAACAGAAAGGGAAGGAAAAAAGTGTTAATGTGTAATGAGGACATTTACTTCATTCATTTTAGTGATGTAATTTAAAGAAAACTTTTCAAATGTGCATCGTGAGTAGATTTAGGGATTCAGTGACTGTAGATGTAAAATCATTTGGGGATATGATTACATTTTGTGGTTTATTGTAGTTAACACCACAGTGAAAGAAAACATTCATCTGCTCAAATATTTAATTACACTTACTGCCAAATATGTTCAGAATGTGTTACTTGATCCAACCTTTGTTCCAAGTTGTGTTTCAAAGATAGTCAAGTCTTAAGTGAATGTATTAACTAGAGTTTATAATTGTAGTTCCATCACACTAATTAATTCATTTTACAGATCAACACTATGGTACACATTAGCTTCTTCAGAGGGAAAAAAAAAATCTCTGGTGGCAGCCTGGCAGAGCCTATACGTGATTTTCAAATCAAGGATCTCTCAATGTAATCAATATGAATGTTGATATTAAGTACATATAAATTAGAGGGTAGGTTTCCACAGCCCTTTGCAGAATATTCCCAATTGATTCTTATAATGTGAGTTTTGGGGGCTTTGGCAATAAATGACCTCTCTTTGGACTCCATTTTCATGTTGATTTATCATTGATTTGAATCCTGTTTTGTACACCACATCACTGAAAGGCATTTGTTGGGGGTATGCTAAGGAAAGGAGTGTGTGCCAAAACACTGATATAGAGAGCCCTTTACCTGTAAGCCAGCATCTAACTAGCATAGGTGAACATTTCCCTTCAGTTAGCTATTTTTAGCCACCTTGCCTTCACAGTGTCACATGACCGGTAGATATGGCCTGCTGAGTTGAGTCATGTGTTGCCACATTATTTAGATCACGTCTTTCATTCACACTACAATTTTGAATCTTCCAGTGGATCTATTGATTGCACTTGACTGTATTTGATATTTGATAATTGTGGCAAGTCATTCTTGTAGACCCCAGTGCATTAAAACTGCTTTAAAACTGTCATAATGTGAAAATTCAGTATGCATAAGCAGGCATGTGCCTGAAGTTAGATTAGATTTGAAGAGGTTCATTTGTGTCTGTGATGAGTGTCAGCTCAAGGATGCTTTGTCAGCGCTTTCAACAAGCACTAACCCCAAACCTAATCTTTCTTTCTTTCACTCTTCCTCNCACACACACACACACATCAAATCATTTGACTGCATTTATAATGTGAGTCGTGTGATGAAAGACATTTTGTGAGACACTGATGAATGGTGTAGTATGTGCCTTTTTAACTTTACAGTCCTTATCTAAAACCACAGCTAGGTTGCCGCTGTTAGACAGTACGTATTATCCACATGTAATTTTGGTTAAGCAAGTTGTCACCCTATCTTCATAATATTACTTATAATATTGTGAGAGCTATTGATATGAGGGTGAATGGTGCAGGCCTGGAGAAGACTGAAGAATGCAGACTTTCTGTTTTACTTACATTTTGCTTTGAGGGCTAAAAAATGTATTTAATCTATATATTTCAAGGGCATGTGAGATGTCTTATAATGCCTTATAAGAAGATACATACAGTGTAGTCTATTTAAGCAAGGCCAGCAGAGATACTCCTTGCACTGAGTCAAGTGAGTGATTTATGGAATATAACAGATTTGGAGAGTGAGGTTTAAAGCTCCTCATATAGCAAACATACTGCTCACCAAGGCTGTCTGCAATATGCATTCCTTGTCTGAAGTTCACTCTGTTCAAGTTCATGGTCTGTTACTGAAGCAGTATGCCTCAGTTCTGCTGTCTGTTCAAACATTATATAATCTGCAAACAGACCGCTCATGTATGCATTTGTATGCACTTACACAGAAATTTGCTCACACCCACACTACCTCCACCTGTCCTGCTGATCCATAGGGTGGCTTTTATCCCCCTCTGACCTGATAGACAGGTAGCTGGGGAGGCAAGTGAGATTTTGTTAATTCACACTGTTTCCAAATGCAAAATCTCAGGTGGATGTCTTTTGGCATCAGCCCAGTCAGAGATGTGAGGGTTGGTGTTTCTTTTTTATTAGCTAATCTATCCATCTGGTGGGTGGCAACAGCAGCAGCAGCAGTAGTTTGGTCCTGCAGTTCTTTATATGAGCCTTTTTATTTGTCCATCTTGTGTATCTGGTTTCTCCAGGAACTTATACCTTCTTTTGAGAATTATTGTCAAATTTGTCATCTGTTTTATTAGAATTCTGTCCTTTCTCTTTAGAAATGGACATGCAGGATTAGTACATTTCTCATACAGCCCTTAAACACTGCCTGGATAACTTGTCACGCTGGATTGGCACAGTTACTGGTCCCTCTGCCCCAGTGGCTCTGTCAGCTAATGCACACCTCATGCACTTGTGACTGCATTTAAATCCTGGCTGTTGTCACAATCTTTGCTTCACTGATTTTTTTTTTTTTATAGTCTTTTATGAATAAAAGAGACATAACATTTACTGTTATAACATTAGCGGTCTATAGTTCATATATAAATAAAGCATATTTATCATATATAAAGCAAAACAAGGGCTTAGTTCTTCTCTAAAGGCCATGTTTGCACTCAGCTTCCCCGTCAAATTATGCTAGATATTTGCACATACCCACAAACAATTGTCTGCTTTGTAGCTTTTGTTGTTAAGGTTGTTGCTGAGGTTGCTCCCCATGTTGTTGGCATCGCCCCATCATATTTAATCTTATTTAATTTTAGGTTCAGGTTTAAACATGTATGGCTGTATTTGAGAAGTTTATACATTTTGTGTAAAGAATTGAGGGAGGGGCAGGGGGAGGGGGCAAAATACCATACTACTGTTTGTTTACGTAGCGTCTGGTGTTGACAGAAGTCTGCAAAGGGGCAGATTCAGGAAAACGACAGAATAAAGTGGGATCATGGGAGCAGGGCGTTAAAGGGACAGGAGCTAAAATATCCTGTTTGAGACAGAGACTTAACTGAGGGGCTGTGTAAAGAGCCAGTATAAGATTAGACTTCTTGCAAAGAAACTCCACCAGAATATGAATATACACCTCAATATTTGTATGTTATGTCATCCTTTAAATGTGTGCAGTGTGCAATGTTTTCTGTTGTAAATAAAACTACTTCTTGGATAACTGGAGAACCATTTGAAAGTGCTGTATCAAACCAGCATTTTTCATCACTTGTCTTTTGAACTTGCCACTTAATTTGACCTGTCTATCAAATTTAATTGTGAGCTGAAAAGTGCATCTGGATGTGGCATTATGCTAGGGTGGACCATGTGAAATCAAACAAGGCTAGATTACTGATGCTGCACAATAACTTCACACTTGGTAAACTTGACAATTTGATCAGATTCTCAACTGGACTTTTGTATTGTCTGCTTAAAATTCTTGCTTTTGAGATATGTCAGTGGAAATGTAAATGAATGGGCCTGGCCATTGTTGATGCTGTTGCTGCATGTATGATTTTTTTTTTTTTTTTTTTAGAACCTTCTAGCCGTTCTCTTTTGTTATCCCTTTTTTAAGCTTAGCGATGTCATAACTGCCTACTCTTACAGTTGTTCCAGTGACATGAGTGTATTTTATCTCCTAATTAAAACTCTCTGGCTTTGCATGTGTGACAGAATAATTATTACTTTATACACCTTTCTCTTGTAACTTGACTGAATCCCTCTGCCATATTCCTCTAGTTTCTTACTACAGTACCTATTGGATCTTTGTTTCTGCTGCTCCCTGTGCTTTTGTCTCCTCAGCTCTGATAGGTTTTGCAGCAAAAAAAAAAAAACCCTAACCTTTTCATGTGACTGTTCTGATATACCATTATCTAGATGTAAGATTGTTCTGTAGAGTGATTCAATGATAAGTTCATGTACTTTGTGTTAATTGGGAACAAATTTGGTGATTCACTGCCCATTTCCTACCAGAGATACGTGTTTGTCTTTATTAGATGGGTAGAGGGTATATTTAAGGGGAGATAACAGGTCAGCAGTATCCCAGCTGCATATCCATGTGGGCAGCACATGGGTTAAATATGGGCTACGTGAGTACTGAGTAGTCATGAGCTTAAACTGGGCAAATTTTGCGTATGAAGCCCGTGTTGAGCCCACTTAGACCCCATATGGTTAAACACAGGTGGGACCACCATGCCAACTGCAGACAAACCCCAATATTTGCAGCTCAAATTGAACCCTTATGTGGCCCATACCGACATGCTGGCTGGAACATGTCAAATAAACATGATATACATAATCTGCAAGCTGGGAATTTGACAATTAATTTGAAATCCAGCTTAGCATTGTGTCAAGTTTTTCCAAGTCAAGATATGCAATTCGCTTGGCTTAGAACATTATGATAACAGGATATTTCTGTAGGATCTAAATTTTTCAGTAAATGGACAATGAGCATTTCTGTTCTGTCTCTTATCAACAGTAAACCCAGGAAAGCGTCTGAACACCCTAGTCTTATTTGTGATTGTAAAGTCTCATGATGCTGTGATTATTTTAGATGTCACAATAGGTCATTTTATACAGTGTGGTCAAGTTTCCAAAAATGGTCTCACTGCAATGGGTGCTAGCATCAGTCATTACTGTAGGGACTAACATCTTCACATATTAATATAGTTGGGCTCATTGAATCTTCAGGTGTTTCAACTTTCTGCCATACCCAATTTACGCAATTCCAAGCCTATTTAGGGACCCCAGTATGCAGAAATATTGAAATACACAATTTTTAGATTGGGTGGAACTAAAGTGGATGTGGGAAACTTATTGGTACTTGCAAAACCAATCTTTATTCAGATATCTTTATTTAAGAGGTCAAGGCACCCCTTTAAATATGGCCACACCAGTTTTTCCCTCATCAAAATGTAGCCCAAATTTTGAGCTTCATACAGTCCCCTCCCTGGTTGGCTAGGTGACATGATTGGTACCACTGGATGGTTGAGACTGCCCTAGTTTAATATGATATCAATATCTTTACTCTAGCTTTAAAACTGAGTCTGACACATCCTCTGAAAGAAATCAGCCAAGGACACCAATGTCTTTGTAGAGTTAGAAGATGTTAACCTTCATTTCAATCCAGAGTAGTCTCATTTGAAGAAAAAAATTGCAGGTCTCTCTCTGCTGTTATGTTTTTCCTATCATGTTAGATGACTGATGTTGTCTGTGAAACTGCAGAATGGAAAGAAATGTAACAATTTAGTTGCCTATATATTTTCCTGTGTGCAGTGTCAGATGGAAAAATGGTTGGCCAGTTGTCTGCTTATGTTTCACCGCAGCACATTTGACACCCACACACAAACAGACCTGAAGACAAACGCATAAAAATTCAACTTCAGATGTCAAGCTTGAATTGTAAGATGTTCAGCTTACCTGGAGTATCTAAAAATAACAATGCTGGACCTTGTGAAATAAAGTCATATTATTTCTTTACACTGACCCAGATAAGTTGATGTGGTGCCCCCTTTTGTCTGCATTGAGCTTCTTCCTCAGCTGACAACCCTTCACTGTTGAATTTCTTTATATCTTCCAAATGTCAACCCAGTTGTATCTGAAAAATACTTTATTTGCTTTAGTGCATTGAAGTAGCACATATGGGTCGTCCCAGGACACAAGATGGTGCGTGCTGTTATTGACAATGTACCTGGCACTTTCTGAGAAATAAACTTCCTCCATCTGGTGCTCCAATTCTTCACTCACAAATGAAGTCATTGTTCAGGAAAGTCAAACTTTTTTTTTCTCTCTCTCTCTCTTCCAGTCATGACACATATAGTTAATAGAATAGAAATGTTGTAGGTTTGTGCCAAGATAGTTTTATTGTTCCCTAACTTCTACGTTTTTTAATAAAGCCACTACACATAACCTTTTTAAAGTAGTAAAGTCAATTTACAATATTTTTTAATCAAGTTGTCATTAGACAGACAATTACTATCCACATCATTCTGCTTGTGCTGCAGTTTGAATCTGTTTCTGTGCACTCTCTCTCTCTCTCTCTCTCTCTCTCTCTCTCTCTCTCTCTCTCTCTCTCTCTCTCAAACAAAAATATATATATATATATATATATATATATATATATATATATATAATATAATGTGTGTGTCCCTGCAGTGAAACCTCTAACCCTCTGGACACAATGCTCAGTTCCTTTTCCTTCGGAGCTGCTGGCCCGTGAGGACATTGTGCTTATATTCAGCCAGGGAATGGATTAACTTGCAAAATAACATAGCTTTATTAAATCACAACTCTCCCTCGGACCCTTTCTCCCTCTTTAGTGTCGAGTTTGCTTAACAGGCCTCCCTGTGAACCCCACTGGCCTGATCTGGGGCCCCTGACAAATTAGTGGCCTGCTCTTTGTGCCACTCTCTCACTTCATTACAGGCTTGGACTCCACTGAACCATCTCACAGCATTGTGATTCTGTACCTGGATGGTGGGGTGGTCATGGGCATAGGAGGGGGCGTGCATAAATTATTATTTGTAAAAAAGGAAATAAATACATATATAGATAAAAACTCACAAAAAAGGAATATTGAATGACCAATTCAGCCCTTCTAAAACCTGCTGATGCTAAATGTATTATTTTGCACATAATTTGCAGGATTTTATACACTAGCATGTCATAACCCTTTGTATGATCTATATCTTATTCATTATCCTAAATTACATTGTGTTTAGTGACCCCTTTAAATATCATCCATGTATTTTCTAAGCCCACTGCTATTTTAGTTTGAGGAGCAGCTGTTTACATTACTTTCAGTTTCCTTGTAACGATTGAAAACTTACGGCAAATGAGGTTCATGAGTCATGCAGCTAGTGATGGCTTTGAATCACATTGAGCAAATATATATGAACCTGTAAATGGAAAATTGTATTTCTCTGCATTTCAGACAGGAAATAGATCTCTAGAAGCAACATAGAATAAGTTGGAAGGTACAGTGGAAATGTCTGCGGCTGAGCCTCCTTTTCACTCTGTTCTTGTCCTCTGCCAGATCCTGTTCAAGTTTCCTTTACTTTCACTTTGTTGAATTAGGATAATTAACTCTCTTGACACACTATGCAAAGTAATCAAATCTTTGCTTTGGCAGTATGTGTGAGTTAGTTTAGAAGTCTGATTCAGTGTGCTCTTCTCTCTCTCTCTCT
>JANJYP010018947.1:0-16785 GCA_024605115.1 Rastrelliger brachysoma | reverse complement strand
TCATTGTGTGAGAGCTGGTAGCCCTGCAGCTGACTTGTTCGATTACTTCACGCTACAGCTGCACACAACCTGCGAGACCTCCGCTGAGTGACGTTGCTTTTACTGTAGGAACGGTATGACAGAAAAATGTAGTGGTTTTAACACCGTGACTGTTTCATACCGTGGTATACACTGACTGAAACCAGCATTCGGCCCGTTCCTAACTTAACATTAATGCGCTCTCGCATTTGAATCACAAGCGCCGTGGCCCCAGATTACATGAAGGCACACTTACTTACCTGCAGGCTGCGCTCCCAGTGTTTACATCCCGTTTGTGATGCTGTGTTGTCTGTTTCACAGTGTATTCAGAGGACAAACATCTAGCAGATCGGGAGAGGTATGCTGAAACTATGCAGGAACTCATAGTCCACCTAACCTTTAAAAAAAAAAAGCATACAAGACTGCACTAAAAAATTAAGCATTTCACCGACACCTATAGCCTTCTGTATCTCAGGTGGAAAGCAGTGCATATTTGCATCGCTTATGTAACGCTTATGTTATGTTTTGCTTTTACATTGAAGCCATGCTGCTGGTGCTTGTTCGTGGAAATAAATGCAAAACCCACCAGTTGGTCAATGAGAGAAGTTGTACCTATATGTCTCTACATTCCTGCCACTCTCAATATGATATTTTGATTTTTTACATTTTTTCCAAAGCTTTTTTTTAATACACCTGACAAATACCCTATATTACGTAAAAGACTAAAACTAACACTAAAATTACTAAAAACTAAACTAAAACTAGCAGCCCCACTTTAAAAACGAACTAAAACTAAACTGCAATTGAAAACAAAACCTCAAAACTAATAAAAATAAAAACTAATGAAAAAATCCAGAACTATTATAACACTGCACAGTACTACCCTGTCTCTACAAGATATGCCCCGTGATTTTAGATTTCAAATCTCTAAAAATTTTTGGTTAATTTTTCTACGTAAAATTTATGATTTTAGCTCAATAGCTCCCAGGTCATGTGATGAATTGACCCCAAACCAGTGTGAGATTATAGTACTACTCAGTCTCCATGAGATACGCCTCTTGATTTTACATTTCAATTAACTTTTAACATGAATATATAAGTTTTGTGGTTTGATATGCCTCATATTATTGCCTTTAAACAGTATCTCTGCTCATTAGCCCACACTTTTATTCTGAAAAACGGAAGTCAACACACGCTGTAGCCGTCTTCTTTTTCGGTGATACTACTGTAAAATCTGCAAAACAAGGGCGCTTTCTCTGAGTCGGACTGTAGCCGGAATAAAGGAGAAGTTTACCCCTAGTGAAGAAGTTTACCGGCAGTGAATGTCTGTCAAATATCAAACATAAAACCAAATTCACTGCCGTGCACCAGCTTAGCATCCAAGCACTTACGGCGCTTTCACATCACTAGTTTGTTTGGTCCCTACCAGGCAGTAAAATGGTTACATTGTATCAAACATGCAGCAGAGTGGTTCACGTTCACACCAGCAAACGAATCAAAATTGGTCTGACAAATGTTTCGTCATCTTCCGGTAGAAATATGTACCAATCTGGACTTTCACAATGGACAGACAAGGCCGTGCAGTGCTACTTGTGCTTGTTCTTGCTTTTTATATTGTGAATATTAGCAAAATGTTTGTTTTGACGAAGATCTATGTAGCCTACAGTTTACCTAATGATACGTGACCAGTTATCTTTGTTGTTATAATTATTCAAAAAGTTATTATTGTTGGCGGCCTTTCACATTGTATCCAGTATATGGATTTTGATTACGGTGAGCCTTTGTGCTATTTTGCAGGCTCCGCGTGTGAGTTTGTGGGTCTGGCGGCTCTTAAAAAACAGCTGCTCAACTAACGCAACACATAACGATTAAAATAAATAAATATAATAATAATAGTAAGAAGAAGAATATGCTTCTGAGTCCGACTTTGTGGATTTCCAATCTGGTATGCACACACCAGAGGACCACATTTGGTGCGGAAACAAGCGGGCCGAGACCACCCCTTTTTGGAGGTCTCGGTCCGCTTGATTTGGTGCACACCCGAGAGCGGCTGGTGCTTTCATACCAACCAAAACGAACCAAACTCAGAGGATTTGGTCCGAATAGGCCGTTTGGTGCGCACCAAATGCTGTAGGTGTTTTAGCACCCTTACTGTCCATGCCGGGGAAAGGCAGCGGCTGCGCCCCTAGCTGCTGCTCCACTGCGATCTCCAGATCAAACTTGATATGATCCACGTTGGCCAGCAAATCCTGCATGTTTGCTTTGAGTCTGCTGTGCTCCCCTTAACCCTTTAAGAAAATGTCTTTTTCAGTTAGTTATCCCAGAGTGGAGCCTGTTAGTAGTGTTGCTAACGGAGCTAGCCTTTAGCCGCCGGGCTAGCCGACGAGCTGAAGACAATCGGCGACCTCCACGGTGTAGAAGACACCAGGAGCTGCAACGATTTGTGCCTTTACCGGAACCTTTCAAAATAAGTGTGCTCTATAAGTTGCTTATTTGTCATAGCACAAGGCTGCTAGTGGATTGGAGGCGCGCAGGTTGACATCTGACCTTACATTGGTTAGCAAACAACTTTACCACTGCCACCTTCTGGATTGGAGTGTAAATGACACACTTGAGGGTCTCGCCCTGTACTTGCACTTAGAATACTATTACATTCATTCTCCAATTAATTACAGCCTTTTCTAAAAATTCTTGAAAAAAAGCACATTGAAAAAAGAAAATGTTAATGTCAGTTTAAAAGAGGCACCATGATAGAGTCTATAGAGGCCGTGCAGAGACCTTTGGAAGGGCAGGTGCTCAAAGTGAAAAGGGGGCACATGGAACAAAAATTTGAAACACCATACGAGATATCTCTGGACAATGAACTATGATTGTTGAACTACAATCTGAAATAAAATCAAAAAATATACTATGGCCACGAGTTTGTTTCATAATCTGCCCTTAATTATTATGCTTTACTAATATTAGATAGTAAAAAAAAGTATAGATACTGAAATAATGCATCTAATCACCTTACACAGTGTGTGGTTAACTGGCAGCTATAACTTATAAAAGGCGTGAGCCACACACAGTCATCTTACAACAACATGCACAACAAATACTGCTGCTGAAACCCTACTCAACCAGGCCAAAGTCTCCAGCAGCTGCAGCACCTAGCTCAGGGGGTCTGCAACCTTTACCATCAAAACAACCATTTTTGGCCCCTATTGCTAAATAAAAGTTTGATCCTAAAAATGAAGATAACACAAGCTTTAAAGTTTTATATGTGGTTTATATGCAAAAACGACATGCCTACTTCATGTATAAAGAAAACTACTGACACTGTTGCCATTTTTCCTGTTATAACAAATGAAAACACACTTAAATGACGGAAACCCACTGACATGTGTAGGCCTACTTTGAAATAGATTAAACTCAACTATATGCAGACCACTAAAAGCACTTTTGCACATGTCACATTCACCCATCCATACAGATTCCACGGGGAGCTGGGAAATCAAACCATTGTCACACATTGTAATAAATAAAGCATATAGCTGCAGCCTATACATAGTGGATTTTTTTGTAATGTAATTATGACATAAGTCCATATTGTAGCAGATATCAAGTGGATAGTCCTATATTTTATGTGTTCAGCTACAGTGAAATCGCTCTTTTACCTCTCATCATCAGTTTGATACTTTTAAGATGAACTGATATTAACAGATAGACTCACTGCTCCTCTCTCTGCGGGGCTCAGTCCTCTGTGGCAGCAGACACAGGTGGAGAGTTATCAACTATTTAGCTCAGTAATTTAACAATAATCCACAGGAAAGATGACAAGACTCTATGGTGAAAATGCTGCCTTAAACACTGTGATATGACGATACGGTAGACACATTTTTTCTCGTGGTTTTCCATTTTATTTTTGTTGATTTCCAAAGTTACATAGAGCTGCTGCAGAGGGGTTGAAGAGTCAGACTTGCTACAGAACATGTCATGACCAGGACATGTCTGCATGGATCATGTGACTGAGCAAAGTCATTCCATTTATCTAAATTGTTATTATATTGTTAAATTTTATTCTTGTAGGACCACAGACACGCTTTCATACGCGCACCACAAAAAAAACAAAAAACAATATATAATCCAGGACACTCATTTATGAAGCTAATAGTCATTCTTTGTGCTTCAGTCTACAGTGATGCCGGTGAGTAACTGTTAAAATTGGAAACTTATGACAAAAGGTAATGGAGATAGCTGTCCAAGTGAAAGATTAAACGGAACTGTTAAATTTAATGTAACAAGTGAGAAATGCATTGTAATACTGCACAGTTAAGAGGGCAATGACATCTGCTTAGCACACAGGAGTCTAGCCCCAGGTGTAATGAGTCTGCCCATGTTTGCTTACATGGAAGTGTACTGATTTGAGCAATTTCAACAGGTGCACAGTAACAACAAATATACACACAAAACACACCATGTCATCATCATGTCTGCAATAATTATCAGTCCAGGAATCGTCTGTGTCAGAAGAAGTGCAACGTTCTACAGCTCAGGCAGGCCAGGCATAGGGAAAGATCCAGCGAAAGCCTCCACCTCTGCCCTGATCTCAGCCACTCTATCCTGGAACTTCTCTCCCTGGCCAAGAGCCTGAATGAACTCCCTCAGGGGGGCTTTGGGATCCAGGCTTCTCTGCACCTCCAAGGTCAGCTCTATAGCTGCAGGATAAAAAAAAAAAAGAGCAGAGAGGGGCGGGTTTCAGACTGCAAGTGTGTCTTTGATCCTTAAAGTAAATATCACTTAAACGATCACTTGAACCATCCTCTTTATCAGAGAATATCTTGGAGATTCTACAATTAAAAAAACAAACAAAAGTAAAGGACGTTTGAAATATTACCTCTGTGAATGAACTCTGCCACCTTCTTGAAATCTTGTTCTACCAAACCTCTGGAGGTCAGAGCTGGAGAGCCAAATCTCAGACCACTGGGGCGCAAAGCACTCTTATCCCCTAAACAAAGACATGCATGTGAAAAAGTTAGAATGGCAGTCTGAGGGGATCATTTACAATGGCTATATTCACACTCTCACATACACAGTAAGGGCTACACTACTATGCAAGCCAAGCTGCATCTACCATATCACTGCATATTAGTGCTAAAGCACATTACCTGGGCAAGTATTCTTATTACAGGCAATAGCACAAGCCTCCAGAACCTTCTCAGCTCGTCCTCCATCACTTCCTTTATTACGCAGGTCCAACAGGATCAGATGGTTGTCAGAGCCACCTATACACACACACACACACAGAGACAAGAGTATTAAGAGAAACACACAAACACATACAATGAAGCTATAAATAATAACAAATAATAAAAACAAAAACACACAATGCATCATTACCCCTTTTTTAAACAAACATATAATACATATTTAAGTTTAAACCTGTGTGTGTTGAGTGGGACTGTAGCACTTACCAGTGACAATCTTGTAACCGTGGTCAATGAGGGCGTTGGAAAGAGCTTTGCAGTTTACAAGAACCTGTAATTGGTAGGCCTTGAATTCTGGTGTCATAGCCTGTTTGAGAGCTACAGCAACACCTGTGGAGAACATGACCTGAATGAGGCAGATGCTGCTGAAATAGAACAGCTGTTCAGAGAAAACAGAGAGAACAAAGGCAAAAGAGGGGAAAATGATGGCGGGGTGTACCAGCGATGGCGTGGTTGTGTGGTCCTCCCTGCAGCCCGGGAAACACAGACTGATTGATCAAAGACTCCAAGTTGTACATGATCTCTTTCCCCTTTGCATCCACGCTCCGCACACCTGGCAGAGAGAAACACAAAGACAAACAGAAAAGGGTCACATGGAAAGCAAGAGAAAAAGTAGAAAAAGTGCAATAACAGATGAAGAAGTAAATGGTTGATCTTATTGAATTTCTACCTTTCCTGTAGAATATAACTCCAGATCGGCAGCCACGCAGCGTTTTGTGCGTTGTTGTGGAAACAATGTCACAGTACTCGAAGGGAGAGGGCACCACTCCAGCTGCCACCAGTCCACTGATGTGAGCCATGTCTCCCATTAGATATGCACCGTTCTCATTAGCGATCTGCTTCATGCGGGCGTAGTCAATGTTGCGGGAATAGCAGCTTGTTCCTGGAGAAGAAGAAAAAAACAAAACAGGAAGTGAATGAAAGTTCAGTTATTTGGTTTGTATGTGTGTGTGTGTGAGTGTGTGTGTGTGTGTGTGTGTGTCTACTTACCTGCAATGATGAGTTTTGGGTGGAACAGCTTTGCATTTTCTTGCAGTCTGTCATAGTCAATGTAGCCAGTTTCAGGATTCACCTAAAACAGCACATCATTTTGTAACACAAATATACAAAAACAAGGATTGTACTTCTTGTGCTTTGGCAAACCGCCCCTTAGACTGAAATTGCACAGAATAAAAACATTTTCTTCTATTAGGTTTCCAACATTTTATAAGGAGCCACAGGCTAATGCAGTGTGCACATACTTGCACTAATGAGAAAAAACGTAAGCAGTTAGAATTAATCTTGTTTAGCTTCAATGCCACAGTCATGATGCAACTACTCCAAATATAAAATTTCCTTTTAAAAAGAAACTTCTTTACACAACAATGACACACACTAAATGGTTCTTTATAGCTTGTGTAGGAACATAACACCGAGATAAAAAAAGGATAGTATAGTATAATATGTGCAGTTATCATTTGTGAAATATGTCTTGAGTGTGCATTAACAACATGCATGTGACTGCCGTTTACCTTATAAGGCATGGACTCAAAGAATATTGATGTGGCTGAGATTTTTTTCTTGTCAGTCATGAAGCCGTGTGTCAGGTGACCTCCATCAGGAAGGTCCAGTCCCATGATCCTGCCGTGGGGCTCCACAATTGCAGCATAGACGGCAAAGTTGGCTGGTGAACCTTTACAAAGAAGCATTAACAAAAGTAGGTCAAGTCAGAGACAGGAACAATGAAGATGTGATAAGACGTGAGGGGAGGAGATGGAAAAAGTAACAAGCACAGAAGAGAATTTGATACCTGAGTATGGCTGCACATTCACACCCCATTTCTCTGAGTCCAGACCAAAAGTTTCCAGCGCCCTCTTCTGACAGAGTCTCTCCAGCTCGTCAACATGCTCTGTACCACCGTAGTACCTGAACACAGACATCATGCAGATTATCATTTGTTATTAAAAAAAAAAAAAGCATTTCTTCATAAATAATTTGACAAACTGAGTTAACTCATGCACCTCTGTCCAGGGTATCCTTCTGAGTACTTGTTGTTCATACAGGACCCCAGAGCCTCAAGAACAGCTCTGCTGGCAAAGTTCTCAGATGCTATCAGCTCCAGTCCATATTTCTGTCTGTGCTTCTCGTTTTTGATGATGGTAAACACCTGAAGCACACATGTACACAAAGATTACTCACACAAGCTCTGCTGTGAAAAAAGAATGCATCGTTTATTCTGTTTTAAATTATGTGGAGAATTATTTGTGATTACTTGCTCACACAGTTTAACCACAACTGCAATAGTGAGATGGGAGAAGCCTAGAAAATGAATATTTTACCAGCTCTACAAAGTTGCAATGTCAACACTACTCACATGACAAAAACAAACACACTCTCCTTAAATTGAACAGTTCCTGGTTGTCCCACACCAGATTTGTATTGGTAAAAATCAGACAAACACAAACCTCAGAGTCATTGGTGGCCAGAGGCTCCAACATCATCTTGTTGTGTGAATCCCATGTTTCTTTGCTCACACTGTGGCCATTTGTTAAAGACATGCTTGTGCTTTTCCAGAAAAGTGGAGATCTAAAGCAAAGAATATTTTTTTATTTATTTAGAGACTTTATAAGAGTTATAAAGTATTAGAAAGTTGCTTTCAGGTGCTGATGGCAAATTTCCATACAGATCAATTATCACAGCCCAAAGTCCTAAGACTGAGATAAAAGCAGCAACACCAGTTAGTTAAACTTTGAACTATTGCATAAACAAGATGGAAGAGCAAATGAATTGCAAAACCTCTGATAACTTTGGTTATTATGTAACAATTACACTGCTCCATGAAGCCAGATCTTTGCCTGAGGCTGCGGCTATCTACAAAGTGACTACAGACCATCTGTCACATGAATTTTATTACCTTTATAACCTCTGCAGTACTAGCACTGAGAGTGTGCAGTAAGGGAATAAACAACAAGTGTGGACTCGCTTGTTAAATTTTAACACTGGGCTAAGCAATAGAAATGTGCCACTAGCTTTATAATATGCACAGTTAGAGTCAAGACTAATTTCCCGCTTATAGGACCCAGCTTTCAATCTCTGACAGGGAAACAAACAAGCTGTTAACCAGGCGCAGCAAACAAACACGCTCATTATGTCAACTAACAGCAAACTGCAGTTCAGCCGCGTTAAAAGTACATTTCTAGCTGTGAACATTAAGTGTATGTTGTATATACATATAAAATAGTACGTGACTCACCGACAGAGAGTGGGCTCCGCTGCTGTGCGTCAGTTTGTCTGTGGGTCAGTGCGCGAGCATAGACTGTAGTGCGCGAGGCTGCAAGACAGAAAAAGCCTTTTCATGTAAGAGAAAGTCCGCCAAACTTTCCTCCAATCAGACAGCCCCTTCCTCTCGCTCTGCTACGTGTTTATTGGCGGTGGTCCTCCAAAATATCTCATCACCGCCGACTACTGGATTAAATTAAAATCACAACAACACTCCTCATTGCAGCTACGGCTATGTCAGTTTTCTTAGATTTTCTTTCTTATCTAGTTAATTACACCATGAAACACTTTTAGTTCCGGGGTAGTGTTACTTCCTAATTGCATAAAACTAAGCTACTGTAGGAAAAGGGTGTCGTTACTGTCAAACACTCCTTTTGTGACCTGAACCTTTTAAAATGGTTTGAGCTAGAGTCCAACCGATATATCACTCAGTGCTGGCTTATTACAGATGTATCGGTGTCAGTGTTTATTTGTACTTTTAAAAAAAAGAAATAAAATAAATTTACAGGCCATATTTTTTGTATATTTAATCTTTTTTTTTTTTTTTTTTTTAAGATTTTTTTTGGCACAGACACCTTTATTGTAAAGTTAGTAGACAGGAAATGGGAGAGAGAGGGGGGGTAGGCATGCGGAGAAATGACGCTCCGGCCGGGATTCGAACCGGGGTCTGCCGCGTATATGGCATACGCTCTAACCACAGCGCCACCGAGCGAGCCATATTTAATCTTTTTAAGTGTTTGGTACCCAAATCTGAAAACAGAAGTGTTTACAAATATATTATGTATGAGATAATCAATCACTATATTAAAGAATGTGACAGGCACCAGAAAAGGATTAAATATATATAAGAAACGCTTTGAATACACCTGATAAAGAAATGAGCAGACACATTTTATGGGTTTCATCATATTAATCTGAAATATTTTTCATGAGTCAGTTATATACAATGTAAGATCCCAAAAAAAAAAAACAACTTAGTGGCAAAGCTCAGTTAGCAAATTTGCAGTTGTACAATGATCAGTATACCATCATTAATATAATATACAGGCTCATAGGTTAGAAGGGATTCATCCCAAGTGTACGTGAAGACCGTTGTGTTCTCAATAGTAGCTTTACTTCCTGGAGGGATCGACGCTGCCATTATTCCATTTCCCCACTCCTCTGGTGTCTCCTCAACCGTTTTTCCAAATGGTAATATCTAACAGTAAAGTGAAATACTCTTCATAGCTCATCCTTTAAAAATAGTCAAATATATATATATATATTGCGCCAGTCCATAGATGTGTGAAAATGGCTCTGATAAATACTCTGCATCATTTCAGTGAGAGGGAGTTCATTCCTCTAGCTGCTGCTGCCGCTGCTTCTTTTGCATCTTTTGCTGTGAGAGAATAAAACATAAAGACAATCAGTTGATACAGATCCAAGATAAAATGTATCTCATCATTATTTAGCTCTTAATTATGATATACATATACATGTAAAAATGTATCTTATAGTGTTTTACTGGCTTAAGGTGCTAAATATTTATCATCAGTGTACGATAATCACTGTTTACCTTTTTTCTCTTCTTCTTTCTTTCTTGCCGCATCCTCCCTCTGTTTTCTGACGATGGCGAGGCGAGCGAGGTCAGCTTTAGCCTGGTCTGTCTTCCCTGCCAAGTGCATCTTCATGTAGCGCTCCTTCGCTTTCTGTTTTTCAATCTCCTCTCTGTGCATCAGTGTGTGTGTGTGTGTTGAGGTGGAGAAAATGACGTAAAGAAAGTCATTTTAAGAGAGATTACAGAAATGTAATGTGACTGAGCAGAAAACAGAAAAAAAAGATCAACAGTATTTTAGTTATGAGTCATAATAATGTGCTAACTGTTGCATACTTCCCTCAGGGCTTGACACTGCCCTATCACACTAAAAATGTTATTAAAAAAAATGTTATAAAAAATATGGGACAAAATACAAACCTCTCTCTCCTTGATAGTTGCTTGGGCTCATCCAGCTCGATGTGTGTCACCTTCTTGGATTTCTGAGCCACTCTGTTGGGGTTCTCGATTTCTATCAAGCCCTCCACACCTGCTCTCCTCCTCTGTGAACACAGTGTAATATAGTACCAATAATAAAACACTTCCTTACTGCAGTCTGTGTTCATGTGAAGTCACCGTCTGAGAGGAACAGTGACAGATTTAGTGTGGTGATACCTGGGAACCTTCGTCATCGCTATCTTCTGATCCTGATGCTGGTAGCTTCTCATCTGCCGCGTCAGTCTGAGCTGCACCCTCCTCCTCGTCCTGAAAAAACACATAGACAATGTTTATGAATAAAAGGCTACATGTGTGTGATTTAATTTCCATCTAAACACACAACCCATGCGCTTTCTCTGCTTCTGAGTGTGTCAGCTTTTCAGTGTCCAGTGTTTTTGGAGCGCGGCCAATAAGCTGAACTCAGACTCCGCTTGTTATTCCTTTAGTTTGTTTCTTGTGAGTCCTTCAGCTTAAACGGAGGACAATCCTAAATCACTGGACTGCAACTTTAGTGAAACCCCTCCCACACTCTCCCCTAGGAGACACATTGATTGGATAGCCTTTATATTGTAGTCCACCAACCTACATTTAAATAATTATTTTACATCATCAAAATAACTTTAATACAAAATGAAATGTATGCTTGAAAAATGTGATGTAAACAACTGATGGCTTCATTAAACACATGCAGATATTCATTTAATAATGTTCAATAATCAATCAATCACTGTCAATGCAGGTTATATTTTAAAAAAATAGTAAAGTGTTTTATAAGACAAGATATTTTAAGGGTAATGTCTAGACGTTTTTTAATATTTCCCATGAGCATGAAACTACAACTGAAAGTGAGACCAAGATTGTGGTGGTTGGGACAGGATGGAGATTTTTTTTTCTACCAACCTTTTTCCTCTCCTTCTCTGCTTTCATCTGGGCGTCTATTTCCTCAGGGCTGGTGTACGTCCGCATGCGACCCTTGTGGCCANCACACACACACACACACACACACACACACACACACACACACACACACGTACGTTTAATACATATATGTACAGCAGATGTGAAGGGCAGACAGCAGATAGACTCTCGGTGCTTGTTTCATGTTTAAAGATCACCTACAGCACTGACATAGAAGTTAGAAAAACATCTTAGTATCGCTGCCTGCTGACAACAGATAAAGAAAACATTATTTTAACACACAGTAGCAGTTTGTAATATCATTCTTACCTCCTTTAGGCATTTTGACACACGAAAAACTTTATTAAAACCACTCTAACAACTAAATCCTAACAGAAAACATCAACGTTTGAGCAGCAGCACAAACTGACAGCTGCTAAACTCACGGCACAATATTATTATAAGTAGGCTCTGTCCGATGACGTGCCTGTACACAAATATTCATTATAGAAAACTTTCCGAAAATTGAGCAAACATATTTGATATTATAATTTAATGGTCTGTTTTATATTTATGAATTTTTAACTTTTTCCCCTAAATAGCATGAATCATAAAATACAACACATTTATTTAGGTGTTTATCGTAAGGCAATTTACAAGCATGCTAAAGTGATGCAATATGCCAGAAACGACAGAAAGACATCTGCCTTGATTTGATCTCAGTAAACATGTCAAACATACACTGAGTTGAACTGTTCTTCATAAAAAAAGTGTAAATCATGTTGAAATGTGGGGAGATTTAACAGGTTATTTGAACGCAGGCAAATATGTATTAAGTTTTACACAGTGACGTCAGTCGAGAGACGAGAATGTGAAGTAGGACCGTCTTGTGTGACGTTAAAAGTAAAGGACCAGACGCGGATTTCGTTTAACCAAAACAGCAGAGGAGCTTTTGTTCTTCTTTCGTATAAAATACACCAAAATGCCCAAAGTAAAGAGGAGTCGGAAACCGCCTCCAGACGGCTGGGAGCTCATTGAGCCAACTTTGGACGAGCTGGATCAGAAAATGAGAGAAGGTGAGCCAGTAGAAGATGATGGTAAACGCTGCGTGTTGGAACATCTCAGCCTTCACTGCGTGCTTTTCCCGCATAACTGGGACATTCTTGACTTCTACAAATAAAACGAGACCTTTAGGGGTTTTGATAATACTATTTTAAGAAACGTCCAACTAGCCAAGTCAAGTGAATTTTATTTGATCAGGACCTGTAATAATATTCAAGCTAGATAGCATGAAAGCAACCGACCAACATGATAAAATAGTATTAAAGGTGCATTGTGTAGAATTTAGTAGCATCTAGCAGACCGGTTTTATATATAATATTCACAAGTATGTTTTAATTAGTATTTGAATTAATGTTTCATAGCTACAGAAGAAGCGGATCATCTTCCAAGGAGGCCACTTTGTTGCACCGCGATGTTTCTACAATTGCTCAGAACGACAAACAAAACATGGTATCTAGAGAAGGACTGTCATGTTTGTCGCCAGTTTAGTAGCCATCATCGGTTCTCCTTGTTGGTGTTGGTGGAAGTGGGGGAGGGTGTATTCAGTTTGGTGCACTTTGCAATCTCACCACGAGATGTCACAAAATCCTGAACACAAGTAATGTTTAAAAATAGAGAAATACAAGAACCAAATCTGAATAACAAATCAAGTCCACAGACATACACATCTGGGGACATTGCATAGACTTGCATTCCTTTCATCATCTTAACCATTAACTCCCCAAAATCAGCATAAGTAACCCTTGAGTTTTAACTTCATGTTTTTCTGTGACTGTGTATTATCTATAAAGTATGAGAGCATATAGTGTTGGTGACCTGTCACTTTGTCCTTATTGAAGTAAAAATATGACTGTATGCTATATAACAGCAGCTGGAACTATTATTTTCAGTACTTATTGATCTGCTAGTTATTCACTTTTTTTCATGTATGACTATGAAAGGCATTACATCATCTTTCTTTTGATTTAATCTGCTAAAATGCTATTTTGAAAACGTGACAAACTATTTGATTATTAAAAAAAAAAAAAAAAAGGGTTCCTGATTAGTTTCTAGTTAGTTGTTGCAGTTCTGTAGGAACAAGTTGGGGATGGATTGTTCCTGTTTCAACATGACAAAGCCCCATGTGCACAAAGTCAAGATCATAATAAGGTTTCTGAGTCTGACTGACCTGCACAGAGATCTTAAATCAGTCCCATCCAACAGCTTTGGGATTGAAGTGGAACACCAGTTGTGAGTCAGACCTTATCACAGAGCGAGTACCCAACCTCTGTAATGCTTTTGGAAAAGTCCCAGAATTATTTGGAAATCTCCCCGCAGACATAGCTATAGAAAAAATAGTTCCGTAATGAAATGTACTTTTTGAGACATTATATCTGATATGACATAACTCGTTGGCATTATTTACACATTTCTTTTTCTGAATCTGTTTCTCCTTTCCATCTCAGCTGAAACAGAGCCTCACGAGGGAAAGCGAAAGGTGGAATCCCTCTGGCCAATTTTCCGGCTGCATCATCAGCGGAGTCGATACATCTATGACCTCTTCTACAAAAGGAAAGCCATCAGCAGAGGTATGCAAGATTTGAATTTTCCCCATTTCCTCTTTGTTCTTTCCCTTCTTCCTCTTTCTTCTCTTTTCTGCAGTGTGTTGAATCCTTCCTTGTATTTCAACAGAATTAATATAGTATATGTGGGAACTTTACAAACTTGACTTGCGTTGAAAATAAATTTAAATAACACTTAATCTGTGCAACAAGTGTTTTGTAGGGACTCACCAAGGGTCTTTTCTCCATATGTTAGTAACAGTTTCTTGAGAATTTGACATTTCACAAGTCCCTGATACTTCACCTGGTACCTATTATTGTTTTTGACATGACACATGAGAGCCAGTTTGTAGCTCTACTCTGTATACCAGAGACTAAACCAGTCATGTTCTGTGTGTCCGTGCAGAGCTGTATGAGTACTGTATAAAGGAGGGTTATGCAGACAAGAACCTGATCGCCAAGTGGAAGAAGCAGGGCTATGAGAACCTGTGCTGCCTGCGCTGCATCCAAACACGAGACACCAACTTCGGAACCAACTGCATCTGCAGAGTCCCCAAAAGCAAGCTGGAAGTTGTAAGTCTCCCTAAAGTCAATCCGCTTTAATTATTTAAAAAAAAAAAAAAAAGTGATTTCTAATAAGATGTGTCCTTTTGGTCTAAATCCAGCTGTTCCTTTTCTCTCTGCAGGGACGGATTATTGAGTGCACCCACTGTGGATGCAGAGGATGTTCTGGCTGAGAGCAATTTTTTTTTTGGACCTCCTTTTCTGTTGGACATCGGGGCTCACCCAGTCTCCCCTCTGTGTACTCTACAACCTTTTAAAGCATTTTCAGTCACTGGTTTCTTTCCACTCATCTTCAGCTGCCTTTTTAGAGAGAGCAGTATTTAGTCCTGTTCTACTTTTCAACACAGAGGGTGTGTACAGGGATAACACATTAAGAGGGTCCATATTGTACTAATTACATTTTGTTATGTGTCTTTTTTTTTTTAATATGAGCGAAGCCCTATTCTCTCAAAAATTCAGTTGAAGATGTTTAGATTAGATGTTTCTGGATAAGGCCCGTCATTCCAACTGTGAAGGTCATTCTCAATTCTAACGCGTTATTTTATTTAAAGAGTACTGAGGGGGAAAGGTTTTCCTTTTTTAAAATGTCATTGCTTCAAACCTGGAAACTTTTTTTTTCTTCATTGTATGATTTTAAATAAAACAGATCTGATTTACTTGTTCTCCTTTGCCCTCTTTGAAAGCTCGGAACACAATTCAGAGTAGAGTTTTTATCTTACATTTTCATCTTTGAGCATATTTCATCTTCATGAATAGAAAAGAGGCCCATTGAAGTATCACTCGAAGGTTGAATATGCTTATTATGTCTGTACTTCTGCTGTGATCCTTCTGACCTCAGTACAATAATAATTTCTTATAAATAAAAAGTGAAATCTCAACAGCTGTCATCTTTGAATCTCAGTTCAGTGTTCCCATGTAAAAATGTTATTCCTTTTATAAACCTGTTAACATGGTTTTCTACATATGTTCAAGAACTGTTCTAGTACTTGTTACGTATAGTGACATGGATTTGAATTTTTATAGATTTAAGCAATAGGCCAAACTTACATCAACTGCTCAACAGGAATAAGTAATATTTTAAAAGTTTGTTTTTCTCCCATAAAACATTCCACAAGAGGGAATTCTTCAAAAGCTATTTTATCCTCTCATCTTTACCCAGGCGTCTAATCTCTGCAGTCATGACTGAACATGACAGGATGGGTGCAAATGTTTTTCTTTCAATTACTGGCTTTTTTCCCTTCCGTCGTCACCTTTCATCCTGGCTCTCCAGCAAGGCAATTAGACGTCTTCACAGATGAGCGTTTATTATTCATGACACTTAAAATCCTCGCACATTCGTCATCGCTAAAGCGAGTGTCACAGACGGGAGCTTGGTGGAGTCTTGATGTTTAATCTATAAGTTGCACCGGTGTGCAACTGAGAGATTTGGCACAACCAACTAACAGTAACTAGTGAGTGAAGAGGGCATCAACGCAGAGATGGAGTCAAATAATTTAATGGAATAAATGAATATCAGCAACATTACATAAAAGCATCAAGACATTCACAACGTGCTCTATTGAAATCACTGGCAACGCCCCCCTCATGATGACATAAAAAGGTGCGCAGAAAGATGTATGGCAACATAAGGACACTGAGTGACAACATATTAAGCACACTGTGGTATGGCTTATTCAGATTACATTCACCCTTTTTGCATTAGAGGGACTATAGCTGGTAAAACAACTGTTGTAACATCTGAGCAGAGAAATGTGTTATTTAAGCATTTAAAAAAATATGGTACATGCAAAAAAATAGTACTGACTTGAAATACATAAGATGTGATTAAAATGTGAGGTCATTCTTTACAGTTAAAAGCATTTGCCTGAGGCAAGTCAGTGCAGTGACACACAAATATGCCTTAAAACTTACATCTGCCTTGTTCATAGTAAGGACAGCAGCCATGATCCCCCATATCATTCAACTTTTCATATCAACGCTCTGACCATGCAGTCACAAGTGCAGTTATCATCTTAGATACAGAGTTACAGCCACTCAATGAGAGACAGTAACATCTCAAATACTATCAGTGATGCTTCCTCAGTTGTTTCACTGGCCGATTAGAAGGATTTCTGACTTGTGCGTCTTTCAATAATCACTCAATTAGTAAATCAGTATCGTCAGCATAATGATCATAATTTAAGTT
>JANJYP010018932.1:0-12781 GCA_024605115.1 Rastrelliger brachysoma | reverse complement strand
TTGCTATGGGGTTAAAGTCAGCAGCTGTATTAACTTCATCCACCAGAAACAGCTGTGAATATACACCTCTAATTTAAAACTTTAGAATTTAACAGAGTTTAACACAGATACACATTAATGATATCATTGCCATCAATCCTTGCACCATTGGCTCAAGGGTATGTCACACCAAGAAAGTGCTATTTAAAAAAAAAAAACAAAAAACTTTTCCTAACTGTTTGAGGCCATGACTATATTTTTAAAAAAAATGCCTTTTGCCTCATTGACCATAAGTTTAATGTTTTACACACCTCATTAGCTCAAAATTTATTAGAGACTCGTTATGTCTATGCACAACATGAAAAATTCAAACTCAACTTCAGCAATGATTTGTGTTCTTCTTTGCATAACCTGTATCTAGCAAATCATAATCTGATCTTCTGTTTTTGTGAATTACATACCTTGTACAAGTGGTAAAGATTGGCCAAAATAGATTTTGTTTTTGGACAGATATCATAACACAAAGTGACCTCTACCCAATGGTTGAACAAACCTACTGTACGATGGGTTAAATGCAATACTGAATATATAAGTAACTTCTTCAACCATTTGTCAGAGAATCCCCATCGCTTTAATATGGCTGGAATAAATTTACCTATACTGAACCTATCTAAAACAGAAAAAAATAATCTCAAATGATTGACTTGTGGACACAATGATACAAATTATTGTTAATTTACACACCACAGATGGGTTGTTCCTTTTGCTCTGCTGCTTGTTTTACAAAATACTTTGATTTACGGGCAGGTGAAGCTTGGAGGGTCATCTGGCTCATACCTGCCAATCCGGGCCGGGCTTCCAAGAAATCATAAAAGGAGGGAGTCTCTCTTCTTGAATTGGGCCCTCAATCATCGTCCTTTTTGGGTGGACCTGCCAACAAACAGCACCCACTGCAGTCACAAACACCACAACAGTTGTTATTATCATTATCATTATTATTTGTTTAATATTTCAACTTGCAGTAGGAAACTTGGATGCAAAGATTAGTGTCCTGCAGTAAGTCCATGTTTTACATGCCATCCACCCAACCTCCCACCTCCAAACAAGGACATTTAGGCTTTATATAGATGTCATAGGAAAATATCATGTCCATGTACACTGTTCTATAGAATTTTATTATTATTATTATTTCACAAGCTTCTATTAAACTGGGTCGTTCCATCATATTTTCAGTGCTAACACAACTGATGTATCACCTACTTGCGCCCAACCTGATAGTAAATACATTTACTTGTTTGCGCTAAAGAAAATTACTTTTTGACTGATATGTATGTGTATGGCCACCTTTCTTGTTGCCAGCTGGTAACATATGAAAATTACCATGATAAATAAAAGATCACATTTGCAGTAGATATTTGCTGTGTCTCAATAGTCGTTTGCAAAAATGTGACTCTATGATCTCACTATCTTCTTGTAGTCATTTTGGATTCAGGAGGATTGAAAACGGTTCTGGATGTTGACCTTTCAGTCTTTACTATCTTTAAATTTTTTTCCACATTTGAAACCTCATCTGACCCAAAAGTACTTATCCACCTAGTAATAATTACCATGCGTGCTCAGGAATTTGTTACACTCCGAGTGTGTGAAAAACAAACACGAAAAATATGTTGTACTTTACTGTCCCGCATACCAATGTGAACCCATTTTCCTGTGGAAATCAATCCACTCCTGTGTCATGCCATTTGGGAGACTTGTCATGAGAGTTGTGGTCATTGAGAAAAGGTTCTGCTGGGCCGGGAGTAGATGAGGGTTGATTCTTTGATAGTTTTTTTTTTTTTTTTGTCGTACAGAAGCTCACATGCTACAGTAGTGGTGCTTAGTGGTGCCTGTGAGATTTACACAAAATCAAAAGCTCGCTTGGAGAAACAGTGCAGTTGTTTTTGGATAAACTGAACGAAGAAACTAAATCATTCTGTTTGGGTCAGTACACCACATAGAGATGGACTCAAAGAAAAACCGTTTGGGATTGTTTGCTTTAGAAATGTTTCCTGATGTGAGAATGAATCTCTGAGCCAAGTCGTTGGACATCAAAAGACAGTCACCCTTTCTTCGCCTAATTTATCACTCTCCTTACCTACCTACATCATCACCACCACAAAGAGCGTTGATAATTACTGCATTTCTCAGGCTCTTTCAAACTGTAAATAATGTTTTACGCCATGTCTTCTTTTCACGTGCAAAACCTATGCGCTATTCATGCCCATTTCCCAAAGCTGAAGAATTATCCTCTTAAGTAAATTCCACTAGACCATACAAGCATCAGCAGTCAGATGCCATAGGGATTCAAATAACTAATTCATTGATGAGTTTTACACAATAGTAATGTTACTGCTTAGTTACTAGTTACCGTTTGTCTTTTAAATGCAGCTTTTTCACAAGGTTGCTGTTGAGATTTAGTAGCCTACAGCAGGTGTCTGAAGGGATTCGACATGGTGCTACTTGCACTGAAAAGATCTTTTGTACTTTCAGACAGTCACAATGTTTTAGTGAGTCTTTCACGTGATGAAACTAAAGCTGTGGGAATACCTAATAGATTCTGAGAAAGTCAACCTAAGAAAATCAGGTGTCATAGCAGAAACAGCAATGAAATTGAAACACATGACAGCTACAGGTAAGAGTATAGCTGGAACTGGGCCTTTATGTGGGAAAAAACTTGCTTTTCCTGCTTACATGGGTTTCATCCTGTTCTCAATAAAATGTAATAATAAATGTAAATAAAATGTATCTTCTTCTCATTATCTGTTGTGTACTGTTACCATGAAATAAAAGCGGGGGAAAACCAAACGCTATGAATCTTTTTCAGACTGGAGTGTTTTTTTTTTTTTTGTTTGTTTTTTTGGCAAATTTAGGTCAGGAACTCCAAGGCACCTGCAGAGGCTGAAATTTTGAGTGTTTTTTTTTTTTTTGGCCTTGTACATTCTTTTCCTGACTTTGTTCGAAAACACCAAGGCAACCCAGTTTTCCACAACACATCCAGAACGCCTCCAGAAGGGTCCTTTCTGGGCAGCCTGAGCAGGTGCAGGGCCTCCCAAACTGTAGTTCTTTCATGGCACCTTGACATGTTTCCGGATGCCCACCTGTACACTCCACAGCCCCAGTGGCTATAGCATTATTCTCTATCATTTACCAAGTTGCAGGTCAGGCAGACCTTCCTGTGCTGACTGGTCACTGAAGGATATCTGATTGATTCAGGAGCATGTTAAGCGGGAGGCCCGTGTTACTCTTATCACTGTTTCTCTCACGTGAGGAGGCATCAGGAGCATCAGGAGAATGTCTTGCTTCTGGTGTCAGGTGCCTGGCTCTGCTGGGTGTGACCCACTGACTGGACAGTGACAGCTGGGGAGCTTTACCGAGGCGGCAAATGATAAGGCAGGTGACATAAGGTGAGCTCATGCAGGACAAAAACTGTCTGTGGAGCAGAGGGGCAAAAGTTCGCCTGACCTTGATTTTCAGTATGAATACAGTCTGTGAAATAGTGGCCGCACAATCCCTGTGACATTTTGGGTTTAAAGCAGGAGGTGTCAGAAAAGTTGCATTAGGTGTATGCACTAGCCTGAGGAGCCAATGGTGCAAAGCTAACATATGACTCAATACCTATAAATCAGAACCCCAGCACTAATCCAACATTTTTAAGAAGGACTCAGGAAGGATGTAGACCTCCTATGGATCTGAACACAAACATTTACTTGCTCTTGATTTTCAGTATTACCGGTAATATTGAATGTGCATGTGTGGACTATTATGATTCCTCATTCAGGTTGAAAACATGTAAACCAGGAAAAAACTGCATCTTTACCCCTAAATTACACCGCATAACCCACAAGATCTCTCAAATTCACGTCTCGCGAGGTAACATAACATGAAGTTGCTATAGCTAACCACATCCACTCTGAGGAGTAGCAAAACAACTCGGTGCTGACTTGTTGATCTGCCTTGTCTTGGAGATAATTGTGATTCAACCTCAATCATGGGTAGGGACAATTTGTGGTAATTATGTAGGCCTACTTAATTTAAAACAAAACCTAAACGAACCAGCAAAAAATATGTTGGTTGGAATACTGTGTATTTTATTTTGGAAATAAAACCAGTGGTTTATTTTATGTTTGTGCTCAACTTCCTGTCCTGAACGATCTGCTCTGAGCTGAATTGCTGTGCCGTGATCTGGCCTGTGACTTTGACATTGAGACATTGACTAAAACAGAAACGTATCATTCTGCATCCGGTATAATTTAGGGGTAATACGGGTTTCTCAATGGAGTCGACCATTTTAACAGTCACACAGATCACATAGATGTCAACTAATGGAACATGTGAGCAAGCGTCTGTTGTAAGGAAGTGATCAGAGCATCATTTCCAGGCTCTGATTAACCATGAAACCTTGTGATAATCAGTAACTGTTGATCAATGCTCAAAGTGATCAGCACAGTGTCAAATCATATTACACAAATCTTAACGGTGGGAAGTACTTTTAGCCACATCGGGTTCACAGACTTTTTTTTTTTTTTTCATATTTACATCCTGGAAACTCACTTGTCTTTTGGATGTTTCAGTTGCATCAAACTAACCCAGCAAATCAAGAAACTTATCATATTGATCAAAAAGAGAATGTAAAAGATTATGCTGTGATTTGTGAAGTTTTGGTGATTACCAAAGACCCATGGTTAAGGCGAAGAACTAAGTCATGATCACAGGCATGCTCAACACCATGTCTTATTGGCCACTGAGTGCAGCATAGGTAGAACTGTGCATCCTCCCTTACAGCTAACAATTAGGTGAGGCTTGGATCCAATGCGATAATCATGAACATGTAAATACACCTAAAATAGCACTTTTCAATGTGAGATCCTTTGAGACATCACTCTGTTGATATCTCGTCAAAATCATTATCTATTTCACCCAAACTTTTTGGGCAGTCTTTAGTTTTTGTACGAAGTTTGTAATGCACAAAAGACCATCAGAATTCATCATGATTGCTAGAAGAAATCATTGCTGACATGAGAGATCCTGCTGGAGATTTTTTGAAGTTGAGTTTTTTTTTTCATCTTTTTCACCCTCAGGGGGTTTACTCAAAAAAAAAAAAAGCTTGCTTTTTTTGTCTGTAATTATGACATTATGAGTTGTTCTTTGTGTTAATCTTCATAAAAAATGCCAACTGATGGTTTTATTATGAGAGATAAATGGCAGATTGAAAATTGTTATGAAGTCCCATGTATTAAAGGGGGTTTAGTTTTGTTTAAGTCTGCAAGAATAGAGATTTACATTATCGGAGCAGTAAGCACGAGTATTGACAAAGGAGACCAGCTGACCAACACAAACTGTAGCATTAAACAACTTGAATTCCCAGAGTGAGTGTAGGATTTAACCCTAAAAAAAATAATTCCAAGCATNGAGTATTGACAAAGGAGACCAGCTGACCAACACAAACTGTAGTATTAAACAACTTGAATTCCCAGAGTGAGTGTAGGATTTAACCCTAAAAAAAATAATTCCAAGCAATTCCCCTCTACACACACTGTGACTTATCTGTTCAAGGCTACCAACAACCTTTCGCTGCTGCTGATGGCATGTGCTCAGTCCTTGTACATCTGAACTTTAACACCCTTTTACACAATTGATCACAAAATCTCGTTAGACAGAATGAGGCAATTCATTTTCAGTTTTCAGTTTTCATATTAACTGGCAAAACAAATTCTGCCATATGCTGATTCCCCAGTTAAATATATCAAACCTGCTGCAATGAATCTCAGAGTCTGGTTTGATAGTAATTTAAGTTTTGAGCAGCACACCATAAAACTTTTGCAATCATGTTTTTTTTTTTTTTATCATTGAAGAAATATTTAAAAAACATCAAGCATTGCTACTGTTGGTCGTGTTTGTACCCTTTTTATATTGCACATTGCATTATATAGTTCTTGTACCTAATCAGTGTTTTATTTCTGTCCTAAATTGTTTTTCTCTCAAATGTTCTCATGGTTCAGGGAGTTCTATCTAATTTTTATTATATTCTTGTCTTAACCTCAATATAATAACAATAAAACAACTAAACTAGTTAAACTTTTAGAGACACACAAACTATTTTGCATGCTTTTATTTCATCACTCTTGAATTATTGCAACAGCACTTTTACTTGCGTGAACAAACAGCCTCTTTACGCTGACGTCTGGTATGTTTAAGAATAGACTTTACGATCTTACTGATTACTTTTACTTCAAAAGCTCTTCATGGACTCTCTCCCCTGCTACAGCTCTGAATTCTTAGCACCCTATAAGTCGGTATGTACTTTATGATCTTTGGACAGAGGTCTTTTGTCTGTTCCAGAGTCACTGATGAAATCTAAGAGGACCTAACATTTGCTGTTTGCGGGCCACGAGAATCTGGAGTGATCTGCCTGCGGAAATCAGGTCTGCTGATTCAGTGATCTTCATTTTTATATCAACAATTATTTCCTTTATCTATTTTTTTTAAAAAACTGATGATTTCATGACTAGGTCTGTTTTATTTTGCTGCCTCGAGAGGCACTTGGACTCTGAAAAGTGCTCTCTTATAAAGATCATTATAGTTATTATGATGGTTCATATTATTATTATAATTTTTAATTTAAAAAATCAGAAACATTTTATCCAAAGCTGACGCAGAGAAACTAGTCCATGTATATGTTACTACTAGGCTGGACTACTGTAATTCTTTATCATCAGGCTGCACTAACAAGTCGTTTAAAACTCTGCAGCTGGTCTAGAGTGCAGCTGCACGCGTAGTGACTAGAACTAGGAAGAGAGATCATATCACCCCCCATCTTGCACTGACTTCTAGACTTTCATAGCTCTTAATGGTCAGGCCACATCTTAACTGTATCACAGTTCCTTATGAACCTACTAGAACACTATGCTGCCAGCATCTAGGTCTACTGGTGGCTACTAGTGTCAATCAATCAATCTTGATTCATTATTATCAGCCAATTCAACAATAAACTCACCCTACTAATTTTTTTGTTTTGTTTGTATATCACATGGACACCTGACAAGAAAAATAAGAACATTTCTCAAAATAGTTAACAATTGCCATATCCATATCCCATATCAGTTGCTATATCATTTAATCTATAATGAAAAACTGCATGTCAAAAGAAACAAAAAACAATTCTACTATATTCCTTCTCGGAGGTAATAATCACCTCCCAAAAACAGCGAAGAAAGCATTTAAGGAAAAATGTCCAACCAGTACCATTCAGCTGTAGGGCCACAGTTACATTAATGAACTCATTTTCAAAACTAATTTGAAAGAAAACAAAATGTTAAGATTAAAAAAGTAAACTGTATTGATACTAATCTAATGTAGCATTAACCAAGACATCACTATAACCCACTTCAAAACATTGTTGTTAATTTCTGACCCTGTTTACATAAGACTAATGTGACTTCCTCATGTGTAAAAATGGATAGAGTAGAAAATCAAATCTGCACACAAGCAGAACTAGCAGCACAACATTTGTTCTGACACTCTTACCAAACACATGGAGACAATGACATATGATACATTTTCCCCTGATAAAGGATTTTTGACACTTAAAGAACAATTTTTTTTTTTTGTTTTCTTTTGAAGAGCATAATAATAATCATCAGTAATTTGGATATAATGACAAAGTGGGTTAAAGGTAATCAGTGGAACAGCTCGAACAGTCCAGTCATTTCAGAAAATGACATCATTTGACTGTAATGCCGCCTTTAAAACCAGGAAAATACATCAGTTATGTCATGCTATTAATATAAAACTGATATATTGCCAAGCCCTAATTGTGTGTTTTCAATCCACGCTAAATTATACAAACATGATGATATCAAGCCTGCAAACTCCCTTTTATCCACAAGATGACAGTGTAGCCTAAACTAAAATGTAGCAGTCCTCTTCTGAATACTGAGGATGGAGGCGCTAAAGCTTCACAAACCCTTTTCAGCTGTTGATTAACACTACTTCTCACCAACATCAAACCACTTTTCTTTTTCCATACCTGACATATCATCTGTAGACACAGTTTAATCCAACATTTACTGTTGACGTGTGTGTGATGATGTGGACAATGGTCCTAAACTTTCAACATCCACGAGGTAGATAATTCCTCTATGGTGCTGAGGAATGGAGAGTGATGGAAAGGTGACACTGTTCTGTTTATAATCATGTTGAGTTATGAAAAAAAAAAAAAAAATGTGTATAAACCACCTGCAGTGAAGTGCACCAATCACAGCTGTCAATCAACACCCACATGGTAAACATTAAAGAAACAGTAAGTATTAAAATGTTATTAGCAGAACAATATTCTCTAATAATGATGACCATAATTACAAAAAAAGGTTTATTTCTATAGAGATGTTTTTTCAATGGCAGTCAATTGGAGCCAGCATCCAGTGGCACTTCGTGGCATTGCACTAGATATTGGCTTCAGCTTCAAACCAGGGTATTTTCCCCTTAGTGTAAACATGTGCAAAAAGATCACTAAATGCAACCACCATGTTGCAAAATGATGGTAAATCTGATAGGACCTGAATGCAAAATTATGACTATACTATTTCAAAAAGTACATAATCTGCAATCAGTAATCCAGCCCCTATTTCATTTGTGTATTTCCTTTGTGCAATAGTAGCGTCTAACAAGAGCACAGTTGCTTTTTTTTTTTAATCACATAGAGATTTATGCTGATTGTTTTCTTGTTTTTTTGTAAATAAAATTTGGTGACATAATTGCATGCTTAAGTCTCCCCCACCACCCCCACTCCCCCTCCATCTTCCACCTGAGAAGATATCTAATCAGCTGAAATAATGGAAAACACCTGCATGGGTGTGTACGAGGCTTTTATCCCCTACAACACACGCTCCACGAATGAAATTCAAACTCATGTCAGCAAAAACCATTTACCTACTTCTTATAACAGTTCTTAGAGAGATTGAGTATCCCAGTGTAAATAAAGTCCCTGTTTGTCCAGAGCCCCCCCACCCCTCCTTGTAATCCTTTTCAGTGAGTACAGTACATACAACACATTCATGCATAGGTCAAGATTTACAAAAGGTACATTCACTGGAACAACACTGTAAATCCTAATAAGTAGCTATAACCCTTTGAGGTCATTACATCTCACTGTAGTGCAAGATTATCTGAAGTAATACTACACTGAGACCCTGGGATTTACACCATGTAGATCCTAGGAGAATTGAGCTATTCATAAAAGTGGGCTATCACTATGTTCACTTGGCTACTTTAGCAACTGTAATAATGACCCAAATGGCTACAGGCTTCGATAGAGAGGACAGAAAATAACATGTTTACTCCGCGGCAAATCATTTTAACCTGCATGCCAACAATAGTAGCACCCTTTTCTATACACGTGCTTCAGTTATTTCTGTTTTTGTTTGTTTTTTATAGGGTGAAATGCTCAGACGTGGATTAACCCTAATTCAAAATAACAATGTTTTCTTTTTGGATTTATTTTGTTTTTGTATTTTAATTAAAGGCACTGACCCTATGTTGAGTGACAGTCTAATAAATTGTGGATAATTGCAGGTCTTGACTCTTGCTCATTTACATAGGCTATAGGACAGGTGCATTGAACTGACCTGAATGCACAAGATGATGTCATAGAATAAAATAGGGGTATATATGTGTAGGGCTAAAGCTGTTTTCCAGTCACATATTCAGCGTTAGTTTATCCACTCCATCATTCTTTATGTCCAGTGTTGCTGTAACTTACTGGAAAGCCATGATATTCAACCAATTGATCTGAATAATAATCAGGATGTAAACACATATGAGAGATTGCGCACAGCTAAAAATGATCACATGACAAATGAGAGTACGATTGCTATCAGTTGCTGCTTATTTCTAGAGGCTCGGTTATCTCCCCTCGGAATCAAATACTGACAACCTAAGAGTGAACGCTCTTCCTCGGACACTAAATAACCGATAAGCAGAAAACAGATCAGTTCCTTTAATCAAATGTGAACAGAAAATGGACAGTGTATTAACTTTAATTTCATTCACAGTCAAACAAATGGAGGGACACTGTGATGAGATGCTGCAAATTAACTTTTCAGGCAACACTAGTCATCTAATGGCTCAGCATTTCCGTAACTTCAGCAGGAAATGGGCAGAAGCCTGGAGGCAAGAGCTCCTCTTCTTTCACAGAGGTTAGCTAGTCATGTGAATCTAAGTATTTTATGTATGTCAGCATGAGTTGAAGTTTGTGTTGTTGTGTGTGAGCTTATATGTCACGGTATCTGTGTTGATGTTTGTGCGTCACGTGCGTGCAAATGAGGGTATTTGTGTGTTTCAGCAAACAGCGTTATTATTTTCCACTGTCACAGGAAGTAGATCAGATAATAACACNTGTGTGTGTGTGTGTGTGTGTGTGTGTGTGTGTGTGTGTGTGTGTGTGTGTGTGTGTTTGCAGCATGTGTTTGTTACTTAATGCAAGTGCAAATTTGTGTATGTTCCTTTACATTGTTGACTTTCCATTAGCCCACAAATTGTACTCTCTTATGCACACAGACACAAAGATGCATTCACACTAGCCCATAATTATCTGTCGTGGTATTCACACAGTTAATGGAAAGACAAAAAAAAAAAAAAAAACAAGCGAGCAAGCTTTTAGAAAACACACAGAAAGCGGTTAATGCTTTCGACATGTTACCTCATCTACGTAAATCAGGTCACTCTGCTTCCTGTTATCTCTTAGTCTTACAAATTTCTGTTGTTGTTTGTTTGTTTGTTTTTTCATGACTGCACATTGTCCCCACCCCCCATCTCTCTTTGACATACAAACTCAATACTGAAGCAAACAAACACATGGACCATGGGGAACAATCAATTTAACCCTAACACTGACACACACACACACACACACACATGCACTTCCTGACTCCATCTGACCTACCATTGCACATTATANGTGTGTGTGTGTGTGTGTGTGTGTGTGTGTGTGTGTGTGTGTGTGTGTGTGTGTGTGTGGCCTCGGGTGTCAGTGAGTTTGACTGACCCAGTTGAGATTGACTACTAGGCATTTAGCAAACATTAGGTTACTCTGCCCTCAGTGAATGCAGCAGTTTAGAGGAAATTTCACTTCCCTAAACATCAACATTAGAAATGATCTCATTTCAACAAGCAGAGTTAGAAAGAAACAATATGCATACATCAACACATGACTATAGCACAAACAAAGAAACTAACAACCAAATTGATTTGTTTGATGTGTGGGCAGTTGTCAGCTGCACATTATTTATTGCTTTTCATTTAAAAATAACACTATTGGCAGTGTTTAAGCAGTGATATCTGGATGGGTTTTTTTTACATAATTATACACAACTGCATCATATTACTGAATAGATTGCAAAGCCTCTTAAAGCACATTTGTCATTTGTGGTATTTGACTATGCCCCTCGACTTTAAGTAGCCTACTGGTAAGTCAGATAATATTCCACAATAAGATGTTTCATGAATATCATTGAGGTATCTTTACTATTGGAAGCCGAATGTTTGAACTCTTTGAACTCTGAAATCTTGAACTGCAAATTTAACTCAGATTTTATTTGAATAGCACTTTTCATACATAGTAACGTAACACAGTATGCTATAAACTGTATAATAATAATAATAATAATAATAATAATAATAATAATAATAATAATAATAATAATAATAATAAATAAATAAAATTAGCAAAATAAAAAGAAATAGTGTCTGAATAAAACTGAAACTGGGGAAATGCAATCATAACTCTCATGAAGCTGCAATGAGGAAACAGAAGTAGGATAAAAATGTAAAAAAATCAGAATAACCTAAATACAATGAAAGATAATAAAAGATTATACAACATAATAAATAAATAATAAATGTCCTTATAAAATCAAGAGGGTAAAACCATAAATACGAGGTGAGGTATTAAAATGAAAAGGACGATATGAAGAAAATAAGACAAAAATGTATTTTAAAAGGTAGAATATGTGATGCTGTTGTTCCACATACTTGTTTGTGAAATTCAGTGAATATCTTCTCGTGCACTGCTAGTTGGTCATTGTCTATGTGAAAAAAAAAATCTGGTGTTCATAAACAGCCCTGGCTCTGTAAATAGGAAACAAAGTGGTTTGAACCGAGCCACAAAACACTATTCCAACCAATCAGCGAAGGGTGTTTTGCGCTCATGCACAGCACAGGGGAAGTCATCAGAGCAGCTGTGTGTGATGACATGACAATCTCCTGTCTCCAACAATGATGGGGGAGGGTTGGCACATTGCAGAGAAAGAGAGGGAGGCTGGGGCCAATTCACATAGAAAGTATTTTCTCACAGAACAGATATGCGCTGCATTTTTTTTTTTTTTAATACTCCAAGTTCTGTTGTGTTCAGTGAAGCGTAATCTGAGCAGGCAGCTGTTTAAATCACACAAATATCCTGCTGTATATGTGTTTTTTCCAACTTATTTTTCCAACTTTCTCCTTTCCTGATAATATGTGAGAAGAAATGACTCTACAGCTGACACATCACTCTGGATTGCACCACATTTTGCTTTGGGTTGTTTGCCGTTGCCACATACTGGCTCGGAGTCATGAGTAAAGCTTCTAAAATAAAATGTATTATCAACTTAAGTTAAAATTTAGTAATGTGAATCAACTAAGTCATTAATGAATGCAATGTGTGGATGAGTTAAGTATGTGATGTGTGCAAATAAAACAAAAACTGTAACCCATCTAGCTTGTGGAGGCC
>JANJYP010018929.1:0-16297 GCA_024605115.1 Rastrelliger brachysoma | reverse complement strand
TGTGTACAGGTCATGTCACACTTTGTGCTCAGGTACTGTTCATTGTTTGCAATTCTTATAGCAGTAAAATGTAATTTGCTATATATATATATATATATATAAATCAGCCTTTGCTAAATAAAATGTTTAACATATTGTTCTGTCATCACAGTAAATAAACACATTGTGCAAATGTCCTTCATTTGCGTGAATTAATATTTCTATTTGACTTTGTTGATGTTTAACCAATTTAAGTAACGTAGTGTAAAGACAAGAGAAGACAACACTGCTTTTCCAATGTTTTCTTGGAAGCTACATGTATGTTTGATCAAAAAATGAGTCACTGAGCAGAGGTCATTTGAAAATATCATTTCAGCTCTAAATACATTCAGACATGCAGGTCATGCTATACAGACTTGATAACTTCAACAAACCTGTCTTGTTCTTCTACCCCTCCTGTTTTATTCTCCCTTTCTCTTTCCCTGGTCTTCTTCCCTGTCAATGGCATCATGCATGTATTCACCTCTAAAGTGATTGTACCTGATTTATATGACAGGCCTTTAACCCTGCGTGTGCTTGTCCATCAGAATCAGGCAGAAAACACCCAAGGGCATGTGTGAGCAGGACCAAATCTTTCTCTCTGTCATTCAGTGGCTGTAACCTCCAACAAGAATGCACTCCAACAAATCACATTTATTCCTGCCCTGTTAGGAGATGTGAGTCAGTCATGCAAGGTGAGAAGTGCTGCGGGGTTGTGCGCATCCAAAAATATATTTCTGGTAACAACCTAACCCTACTGTTATATTTGAGAAAGTATACATTTCTATGTTTAAGTACATGGTAGGAAAACGGAGTACTCTTAATTCACAAGGATTGGCAATTTGAAGAAAAAGGTGTAGTAGGTTGACTTCAATTCGCAACCTTAGATGAGGACTGCAAAAATTGTTCTGCAATTAATTTGCAGGAAATACAGGTTCAGAATGAAATAGTACCTACACTTACATGCCCAAAAGCACTTATTTCTTTTTATATTGCAATGAAAACAGAAACATAAGGAGGCAAACAAATAGAGCATTGTCTCCACCTGCAGTCAGTAAATAACCACAAAAGTGAACCCATAAATGGTAGAATGGCGCCGCTTACTGGCCATAAACAGTAGTACAGGGCAGGATGAGTTCTGGTGAAGGCCCCTGACAGCTGCACTGTTCCTACAGTTATGGCTTAAGATGATGAATGTTAACAGATATTCCCTAAAGCCACCACATATCAAGTATGTGGTTTATTCCGAGCAGAAATAAATACAGCTCTCAGACAATAATCTCAGTGTATTTATGTTTAAGAGATGTAAGATATGGTTACTCAAATTAACTACTTCTAATTTGCCTACTAAAATGAAAAAATAGCTACAATGTCAATAAAATCTATCACCCTTAAAATCTAAGAAAGTCATAAAAAGTAAAATATATTATTACTTAAGCACACAGCACATGTTAAATGTAGCCTGTTAGAAACTTTTATTTTAAGAGCTAGATGAAATAATATCTCACTTGAGTATTTATAATGAGAAATATTCTCAAGATAACGAGAAACTATCACAAAATAATGAATTATCTCATAACTTAATAGTATATCATTATTTTGAGATAGTTTCTCATATGTACTTTATTTACAGAACCTTTTTCATCACATTGTCGGAAATGGGTTTTAATAACAATGAACTCAACAGCAAGGCTTTTGTGTGAACCCGATCATCTCTAACAATGACAACTGTTAATGTTGAATTTGGTTTAAATGCATAAGTGAACGAACCAGACAATAATACGATGGCGATATCTCTCTGCAGTCCCCGGAAACCCTCGCACTCGCTGGTCACGTGACTCCTCTGTTTACAGACATCCGGAGAAACATGGAGGACACCACTAGCAGTAATCCTCAATCTCTTGGATTTACAGAGAAATTAAAGTCTTGGCTCTCTTGGTCATGGACCTACGTGTGCTTAATTTGGCTGGGCATGGTGCTCATCATGATATACGTGCTGTGGAGTCCGCTGAAACTGCAGGAAACTCTTACCTCTGGTAAATTAAGGCAGCTGCTAGTTAGCTATTGTTAGCCTCCGGATATCTGGCATTAGCGGGAGCTGTTGATTTGACAGCTCGCTGCTTGAGTGAATTTAGCACAAATAAGGGGGGCTTTGTTGTCAGGATTAAGTCGAGTATTTAATAAGTATTACTGCGTTTTAGTTGCATTGCTTTTTAAGGGCTGCTCTTATGGGATATTTAAGATTCAATAGTTTATTGTTATGCTTTCAAGTTTGCTGCTATTGTCATGATACACGATTTACTACAGTATGTGGCTACATTTCAGTTGTATAAAATCCGCGTATCAGTGTTTTCCGGACGGCATTGTCAACCCTGTTTATAGCATGCTTCATATTTGAAACGTGTAAGCTATGATAATTGATGCATTGCACCTCTAAATTGCAGGGTATTTTAGTATGGAGATGGAGGTATGTCTGTGTACAGGTTACGTTAGGGAGAATGATATCTAAACACAACAATGATGGCACTAAACTGTCTTTTTCTATCCAGCATCAGTGTTTTTGAACACACTGACTCCTAAATTCTATGTGGCTCTCACTGGAACCTCCTCCCTCATCTCTGGACTCATCCTTGTAAGTTATCATCTCAATTATTTCAAGCACTATTGGATGACTGTGCTTTGATAGGTCATTTTCAGTATGTTGCATAGAGAGAAATAAAGATGTGGAGTGTATAAATGTTTAAAGAATCTGATTTGTTTTACAGCTGCTGACAAGGTTATCAATATCTATTTAGAGACAGAAAAAAAACAGCATGTGATGTATATGATACTAGTGTATGATAGGGCAGAGAAGAGAAATAGCAGATGTTCACCAGTCATAAATTTCACCAGTTTATTGTTATTATAGCAACAAAGCATTTTGCAGATGTTGAATGAAGAGAAAAAAGTTACCACCGATGTACCGATAATATCAATAGCTACTTTTTGTCGCCTTGTGAATTTAAAACTGCCTTTTTGTCACAGATATTTGAGTGGTGGTATTTTCGTAAATATGGGACTTCGTTCATTGAACAAGTTTCAGTGAGCCACCTGCGTCCTCTCCTGGGTGGAGTGGAGAGCAGCTCCACAACTGGCCTCTTCTCGTCAGTCAATGGAGAGGCAGAACCAAGACCCAGTGTCTCAGGTAAATATTGATATGGTTTTAACTAGGGCTGCTTGATTGTAGAAAAAATCATAATCACTTGAAATCATGATTATTGAAACGATTATTTTTTTGCTTTAGATACACTAACAGTTAGGCAGAATAAAGTTGTATTCAAGCAATGAATAGACTGTCTGTCTGAGAGCAAAGGAGAACATCACCGTCACACACACACACACACACACACAGACACACACACACACACACACACACACACACACACATACACACACACACACACACACTGACCGCAGCACCCATACTCCTTCCTGCACTTTCCTCCTGATGAAATTAACACTGCAAATAATCGACCAATCAGAATTTTGGTTGAGCCTGAACGTATTTACCAGTAAATCGACCAGTTGACTGGGAGGTTACAGCCCTACATATATCCCAAGATGCTTTGCACACTGCTGCTCAGAAAAAATTGAAAAATTGATAGGTAAATGACAGAAAGAGCGAGAGAGCAAGGAGAGGACTGTGATTTTCTTCTCTCTGCTCCAGAGGATGGCGAACCAGTGTTAGCTGCACATAGTTGTGAATGTTGTTATATTAGTATCATATGGCATATACTTATGTATACAGGGCTACCAGTAGCTCATCTATTTATCTGAAGTTATAAGTACGGATCTGGCAGAATCGACACTGCTGTACCAATGTCTATACTTTAGTATAGGTGCTACACATTTTTGGCTTTTTGTTCATATTCATTCAATTCATAGTTAATAGTTTTGATAAGATTGCTATATTATTTATATGGATTTCTTTTTATGGTTTGATAAAGTTCTTGTAATTTTCACTTTTAATAAATTATGTTTAAATAATTATTTAATTGTCATTACTTCATGTCTTAAGTAAAATGTAACATGATAATGTCTAAAATAATACACAATATTGTTGAAATTACTCATATTTCACATAAATAGATGCTTTATTATAGTAAAGATATATTATTGTATATGTGATGGTTTTACTGGTTCAACCACCTGTGATCAAACTGAGCTGATCTAAAGTATTCATAACTTCAGTATCATTTATAACAGGGTTAGCAAACAGCATCAAGGGACAACAAAGGATTTATTAGCAAACACATCTCCACATTTAAAACTACTAAATTACAGCGGAAATTACTCTTTGCAGTTTACAAATTATTATTAAAAAGTATGTACGATTTAGAACTATCAAAAACAATTATGATTAAATACAGTATTAACGCATTATTTACAGGCTTTGAGGGCCGGGCAGCAGGGCGGGAACAACCAGGAAGTGCTCTGAAGGCTCGACCGTCCCATTTCGTTGTTAGTGGTTGAAACGAAGGCCTCACTCATGAGCATGTAGACCCTGAAATGGGACACAGCATAAGTAAAATCTGACTTACGATAAATCATTTACGTCGTTCTTTCCCCTGCATACTTTCGCTGCATTTGGGAAACGGGAACACGGAGCTTTGAATTTTAACGAAAGTGCTGACACAGTCACTTTTTACAGTCTTTTGTTACGCACGCCCGCCACACATTATATTTCTAAAAAATATATATAATATCAAGTCATTCTGTCTGTGGCTCACATAACCGTCTGAGTGTTGGGGTGCAACCTTTTTTGAATTTTTTGGGATCGATATTCAAAACATTATCATTAAAAGTTAAATCCCCGTTGCGCACTCCTTCCCGGCGCTTTCCTTAAAATTCAAAGCTCCGTTTTCCTATTTTTTTTCCTTCACCCATGTTGAGAAGACGCAGCAAAAGTGTGGAGTAAAATGAAAAAGGTAAGAGATTTATCATAAGTCGGGTACTTGGCTTATCAACAAAATTTAAAAACTGATATGTAACTTGAGGCCAACACTTTCTACCGCTTACTGCTGCACACAGCCATGAAAAATCTACTTTCACAATTTTTTTATTTTGTGAGAAATCATACACTAACTCTTCAAAAAAGTCCGTTAGTTACTTTTCTACAGTAGCCCAGATTGGTTATTTGGTGTATGGGGGTACAAAGAATGAAATAATTTTAATTAATGAAACCTTTTTAATCATTATTTTGGCTTTTATTTATAGTCAACTTTCCTACGAGCACCCATAGGGCACTGCACTAGTATAATATAATGCAGTTGCAGGACGACGACTATCTGACTGACTAACCCTGAACCCGCTAGCATAAAACACAGACAAGCTAACAGTGATATTAACTTCGCCCGCTGTCACGCTGAAGAAAAGAAAGTTTATCTAACTTGTTCCCATACCAGACAGTAGAGGTAAGATCTTAAGCCCGAATTTCAATTATTACTTTCGGGTCGGGCTTCTCTCTCGCTAACTTTTTAAAAATAAATATATATTTATATGTTATGTATACTAAAACGATGTATGGATATTAAACGAAGGAATACTTGTTATAAATAATTTGGATAAAACAGAGAAGGCGCTGTATGGTGCTTGCTGTTAAACTACAAAACAGGAGCAGTAGAGGAAGCTTTAGTGCTGCGCTTCTTCAACCAGAGGCAGTGGCACCTGTTTTACGAGCCATTGCTGACTGAAGTCTGTAATAACCAAATACACGGCTCGGGATACGCGCGCGCTTTACGCAGCGCTCAGTGCCAGATGTTCAAGAGGACGAGACCCAAGACTGAACTCCCGTACAATACGCGCTTTATACCGAGATGACCGCCCTGGACCACCTCAGCAGGTCTGACTTCTCAAACAGCAGCTGGTCCAGAAACATGTATGAATGGATTCATCCGTGCGAGCAGTCTCCAGCAGAGGATTTTTAAAGTCCGTTTGTTTCCGCCTTTAGTAACGAAGACTATAGTGAACCTGCTGCGCTCTGGAGGTTTTACCCCGTGTATCTCAGATGATCTACAATGAAGCCCAGAGACCTGCTCCTGCTGCTGCTCCTCTCCTTGTCAGAGAAAATGCATCTTACAGTCTGGTTTAACTGGGAGAAATCATTACAAAGACAGGCTTTAATTTGTTATCATTATGCACAAGCATTTTCACAAATGTGATCACACAAATCGCAACCAGTCCCTTTTCCCGGAGCAGTGCTCTGTCCGGGTCTGACTGACGCATCCCCTCCCTTTCCTCCTCCTCCTGAGTCCTCACTAATAAAATATAAAATGTCGGGTTTTTTCGGGCTCGGGCCTGCAAATCAAGTTAATTGATCGGGCCGGGTTTAATACCCGCGGGCCGGGTCGGGCTGCATTTTTTAGGGCCGATCTTACCTCTACCAGACAGCTCTTTATCCACTAACTTGTGCTGTCTCTGTCATTTTCCATCTGTCATGACTCCGACACAAAGGAGCCTGCTATGGCGTTCATTTTTCCTCAAGTGGATTAAAAAAGTTTCCGCCTGATTTTATTTGAGATCGTTTGGGCTAGAAATCAAAATTCTGTAAATTGAGCAGCCTTAATTCTAACTGTAACAATGATGCTACTGCTATTGCTAATAATAATGTATTCCTTTTGGCAGAGTGTAAGGTCTGGAGGAACCCTTTGAATCTGTTCAGAGGAGCAGAATACAACAGGTATGTGTTGGTGTTATATTGTGAGTGTGTTTAAAAAGATCTCTTACCAAGTCTGTTTGGCTTTTGGTAATATTACAAACATTGAACTTCACTTAATTTACTGCTTCCAGTAAAACCAGTGCTGTTATGTTTACTCTACAGGTACACTTGGGTCACTGGGAAGGAACCCCTAACATACTATGATATGAACCTGTCTGCTCAGGACCATCAGACCTTCTTCACAGGAGACACTCAGCAGTTAAGGCCAGAGGATGCAGGTGAGTTTTAATGATATACTCCACATACCAAACCCCATTTTACCTCAAATTACTTGTAAGAGATTTGTCTGACATTGCTTTTGATTGTCTGTCATGAAGCTTTTAACTTGGATGCATTTGACTGAATATGTCAGTGTTGTAAGGTCACCATAATAAGCCTTTAATAACCCTGAGCATATCATCTTCTTACAGTGATGCAGAGGGCCTGGAGAGAGCGAAATCCTCAAGCCAGGATCAGAGCAGCTCATCAGGCCATAGAAATGAACCATGAGTGAGTTCTACTTATACACCATTGCATGTTTCTCCTGAAATGATGTACTGTATCTATAAACATACCAAATCTCAGCGTGCTACGGTGCTGTAAGGGTACGTCGCATGCCACATAGAGCTTTGCTCTAATGTAGCCGACACAGGTTTGAATCCCGGCTGGAGCAGTCCTTTGCTGCTCTCCTCCCTCTCTCTCTCATGATTTCCTGTCTAACTACTGTCTAATAAAAGCGTCTGTGCCACAAAATTAAAAAAAAAATCTCAGGTACATCAATAAAAACTTGAAAGGTGTTATAGTGTTTATATCCTATAGCAATGCCACTGGTTCACAAGTTCACATCAGTATGACTTTTTGTTATGATTGCATTAGTGACTGTATAAACTATAAACCTTGTGAATAAGTGTGTACTTCTAATGAGGTGTGTTGAATTTAGAGTACCACTGATACTGATATGTGAAAGTTTTAAAAATTCAATGATGTATTGGCAGATATATCAGTTCGGCTCATGTGTGCTCACATTGTGTCTGCTGCCTTCAAAGTCTCACACAGTTTGACTGAAGAAATGAATCAAAGTAATACCTACAATACTGTATGTTCTAACGAGCATCTGCTGTAATAATACTATTAAATGTGAATTGTCAAAGTAAGTGTTACTGTGCTTGCATTGCTTAAAAGAATACATACAGATTTTTATTATTTATGGGCTTTGCTGTACTCAAATTATTGCTGTGATTGCATTATGACTCAATTTTCAAACATGCATGCAAATGTAATCATTGTTTTGTGCCAAAACAATCCACCCCCATTATGTTATTAATGAGTGCTTTAAATTTTTGTTCGCATGTGTACAGATGTGCTGCAGCCTATGTGCTTCTGGCAGAGGAAGAAGCCACAACTATTACAGAAGCTGAACGCCTCTTCAAAAAAGCATTGAGTATTGGTAAGAATCGATTTAAATATTCAGTAGCTCATCCATTTTAAACCTGGAGGCACAGTAGGAGGAAAAATAGCTAACTAGCTGCGTGCACTGTGCAACTGTTGCACTCCACTGCTTCACATTGTACTGTTGTGCAATGCTGTATCACAGGTGGGTGTGTGGTTACAAGTAGAGCAAACCACATTTACCCACCTGGGATGTTGCATGTGATAAGTGGAGCAACATTACATTAATACTTCAATCGTGTTTCCCTTTAAGCCAAAAGTGGCTCTTATTACAGTGTGTGTTTTTGGATGTTATGTGTTTTGTATACTAAATGTCGTATTTTCTGTTTGCCATCCACAGCTGGAAAAGATATCAACTTATTGGTATACATTAAACGTAGACTGGCAATGTGTGCACGCAAACTGGGACGAATTAAAGAAGCCGTGAAAATGATGAGAGATGTGAGTTTCTAAACTAAACTCAGGCAACTGACTGAGGCAACAAGTTTACTATATCAAACATTGTGTAGTACAGTGATTACAAATGGTATATTAACATATGATGTTTTGTCTCTTTACAGTTAATGAAGGAGTTCCCATTGTTGGGAATGCTAAATATACATGAAAACCTCTTGGAAGCACTTCTAGAGCTTCAGGCATATGCTGATGTCCAAGCTGTCCTTGCCAAATATGATGGTATGGCTAAACTCAATTAGCATTTAACCTTCCCATTATCACTGCTGAATATCATTGAATTTCCTTGAAAATGTGATTAATGTCACACAACCTCATTTTCTGCTTATGTTGTAGACATCAGCTTGCCAAAGTCAGCCACAATATGCTACACATCTGCACTGTTGAAAGCACGGGCTGTATCAGATAAGTATGTTTCTCATTGGTTCATATTGTTTTAAATATCTGCTAAACCTCACTTACCATTCACCAACTATATCTCTTAGCATAGACAGTGTGTCATATAAGTTGTTTTCTCAGGTTCTCTCCAGAGGCAGCATCAAGGCGGGGACTCAGCACAGCAGAGATGAATGCCGTGGAGGCCATACACAGAGCTGTTGAGTTCAATCCGCATGTGCCAAAGGTCAGTCATATATGCTAATGTCACATATATTCTGAAGGCTTTTATGGGCCAAAAAACCAAATAATCATTATAACCTTGAATAAATGTGACCTGGCTTTACTCCAAGTCATCCTGAGAATCTTCCTTTTCATCTTCCTTTTAAATATATTGTCTGTATTAATTCTCCACATAAATTAGTGAATTAATTCTGCACCATCAGAATACAAATATACATTTTTTAAAAATTCCCCCTCAGTTTTTATCTCTAAAAACAGATTGCCACACACAACTCCTTCTGGTGATAATTCATATCTTGACAAATGGATTACATTATGTTTCCTTCCCACACTCCTTCTGAAACGCACATATGCGCTCATCTGAGCTGCTTGAATCTTCATGATTAGACACATGCATAAAAGTTCATTTTCATGTATGCTGCTGCTACAGGGGCGATTAAATATTCACTGCATCTTTTGAAACACCCTTTTTCAATATTCACTGTGATCCTGCACGGCTCATATGACTACCATGTGTAAAGGTCACAGGCAGCACAAGAAGGCAAAGTAGGCAGACAGGTATGCTGTCAGTCAGACAGTTGAAGATGAGTTATGTCAGCAGTAACAGGTGGTACAACATTCAGACATAGCAGCCTTCATTCCAGACATACTGCTGGCTCACCAGCAGGTGTCGTTGTAGATCTTCACACAGTCGCTTTCAGCTAATTTTATCACACCTGTAGTTCCAGATTTACAGCCTGAATCCTGGTTTGTATGTACTTTTGCCACTTTCCCTACATGAATGGGTTTGATTATTATTACACTGATTGTTATTTTTATAGTTATTTTAAACAACTATTTGTTTGATGGGTATCCCTGACCTAGTGAGCTGACCACTGACAATTTGATAGTTTTTTATTTTTGCAGAAAATTGAGTTTGGATTTCACCTTTGGCTTTAAAAAGGACTTTAAACATGTAACAAATTAGTCATAATTGTTCACAATACAGACTCTGGTTCAGCTCTGTATCTGAACCAGGGCACACATGAGACTACAAGTGAGTATGTCTCTGAGCTTTCACATCAGTTCCCACAGGATTAGATGTCACATGTACACACAGAGTCAACTAGTTGCTGCAGAGTTTTGTCTCAGTTTAGCCTTTGTAGTGTGGTGTTGTTTCATCTCATGGACAGAGAAAGAGAATCAGTGTGTTTGTGTGTGGAGGGGCGAGACGTCAGCCAACACTTTGATCCAGCCTTTGATTTTTAAGTGAGGGCCCTCATCTTCATTGTCTTTCCAACTGCTCCCTCCCTACCCACTACGCCCAGAGGCAGCCGTCCTCTCTCCTCTCATCACATACCCTCATCCTGTTTCATATCCTCTCATGTTCCCTCATCTACTCTCATTCCCTGTTTTAGTCAAAAGTTAGTGTTTGGCCACTAGTACCAGCTTTATCAAAATGACTCCTTTAATTTAGAATTTAGTGGAATGGCTAAACTATGTTTCATAGTATATTATTGATAAGCTCGTCTTTCTGGTACTCACTCAGACCTCATAACAATGTTAGGTCAAATATGTTGTTTTATGTTGGCTGGCACATCTGAACAGTAAGTGTTCAAATGTGCCAGACTGTGGCCTTTTTGACTCAGTGTGGCCCGTTGTCCACCAAAATGGATTCTTCTCTGAGGGGTTTTAATGAATACTTCTGTTCGGTGTGTTTTTTAAACAATTCATCCATCATAAATGTTGTCATTAGTGAGTGAATTCAAGTCATTTTTTCCCTTCAAACAAATTTCTCATATTCAGGTGTTTGGAGATTTTGTTATCAGTTTATGTTTACAGTTTTTCTCAAGTGCTAAGACACATTACTTGAAATTATGCTTCACTTCCCAGAACTCTAAACACAAATGCGTAATGGCACATTCATCTTCATAAACTTCTATGTCAAAATGAAACACCACTCAAAACTATGTAAACTTGCATCTAAACCAAACTTTGTCTTTAGACGTCACAAAAAAGTTACCAAAATAGCAATTACACACTGGTCACATGCTTTCAAAACACTCCTATATAAACTTTTTACTGCAATGAATAATTGGTCATTAACACAGTGTAAAGTTACAACACATACATTTTGTTTAGTCAAAATGTTTAGTCTCTCATTGTTCTGAACAAGAATGATGAAAGTGAGTGAAAACATCTTGTCTTGTAAAAAACTGCAACTGATAAACAATATAGAATACAGTAAAATTGTATATGTAAATTTATCAAAATAAACCAATGAAAAACAGAAGTTTGTACATGCCTCAAGGCTTCATTGTTCTGAAACAAGTGAACCCTTCTGTAGTCCTGAGGTTCTAATTAGTGTATGAACAATTTTTACTCTTAATGTTTCCAACTGGAAATTGTGTGTTAATTGATTTCCATCTGTAATGACTAGAGTTAATGATGCTGAATGTCAGCACTTTCTAAATGAGCACAAGTGAAAACAGAGGAATATTGTTTAGTTTCTGTATTTTGATACACAGAGTCATGGTTTTGTTAATTTTCCTCATGCTTTGTTAATAAGAAGTAATGAATTACTAACTTGACTATATTTTTTATTGATGTACTGTACCTAAGTTTTTTGATGGGGTTTGGTTTCTGCTGAACCCTAGAACACCAACCGAATGACGTATTCGTGGAATCCCATAAATGTAGGCGATGTAATAACACTGTCAACATTTATGGGAAGATGCATTGCGTTCACAGTCGAAATCGAAAATGGAAGTTGTGAGCTGAGAGTGTTGTGAGTGTGAGCATGTTCAAATGCAAAATAGTGTTTGCCCATGTTTTTACAGTTAAAATAAAAAATGTGATGAGAGTAGCATTTGGTATTTGGCTTTGGATTCGACCGAATTTCTTAAACAGTGGATTCAGTACAGCCATAATATTTTTATTGCGTGGCACTGTGTGTGTGTGTGTGTGTGTGTGTGTGTGTGTGTGTGTGTGTGTGTGTGTGTTCAGAGGAGCCATCCGAGATACTAGTCTTGCACTGAACTGGGCCAGGCTGAGAGCAGCTTTGTCTAATCTGAATCTGTGTGAATTTTTTACAATTTCTCAACCATCATCACTACAGAGCACCAGTAGAGAAATGTTTGCCCAAAGTTAACAGAAACAAGGGTCATCTATTTGATTGCCAGGTCACTAGGATCAACCTCGATAAGGAAAAAAGTTAAAGTGAGTGTTTGACCTTTCCTTAGTACCCCTTACATTATAACCTACTGACAGATTTAAATTCCTAGAGCAGCATGGTTAATAAAACACTAACACCCCAATAGCCTCTGCCACCCTCGGACAGGTGGAGTAATTGTTAGGTCAAGTATTAAAGTAAGTGTGTGTGTGTGTGTGTGTGTGTGTGTGTGTGTGTGTGTGTGTGTGTGTGTGTGTGTGTGTGAGAGAGAGACAGAGAGTGAGTCACAGGCCACAGAGATTATATATTAATATCATGCTAGGCTACATCACGTGCACTTATTAAAACTGCTCAAAAGGCTACACACATCTGTCCACAACACACCCATATAGACATAGCTGCACACACCATCCTACTCCCACATGACCCTTTTACCTTACCTTCTTGCCCCTATTTCCCTTTTCTCTCCCCTGTATTTATCACCCTCCCCTCCTCCTACTTCTTCTCCTCTTCCACCCTTTTTCCCATCTGTCTGTCTGTTCCAATCAGCTTCTCTACTAACATGTGGTGGATGTTTGGATGGCTGATCAAGTGTTCTGGCTGCCTGAATCTGCTTTACATTTATATTTACCACTACTTTAGTCCATACGTTCATTTTAAAGCAGTCAACCCCATCTACCTTGCTAGTTTGCTCCACTTTGGATTGCGGTTTCTCATCTCACCTCATTCTGGTTGACATCCTCACATCTAGATATCCTGTCAAGGCTCAGAAATGCAAAACCGCTGCTTAGTTTTCCTTCTAGATTGGCTGTTTCATCTGTAAATTGAGACAGAGTAGCAGCCATGAATTTGTTCTGAATTAAGATGGATGAAGTTTGATTTAGACAAGGAAAAAGGGCTAGTAACATGAATTGTGCCTCAGCTTAGGATTTGCCTTATCCTTCCACAATTTAGGACAAATGTGAGTTTTCTGCCTCTTTCCACTTACTCAGCACAGGTAGGAGTAGCTAGAACAGGTATTTACTTACCCTATGAAATTCTTAATCTGTTTATTTTTTTTTAAACCCAACACCTGTTTGTCCTCACTGTATGTTCAGTCAATGCATGTGTATGTGTGTGTGTGTGTGTGTGTGTGTGTGTGTGTGTGTGTGTGTGTGTTTTGTGTAACTACAGGGCTGATGTCATTGTTGCCTGTGTACTCCATTGTGAGAAGCAAAGTGCTGCAGATTAGAATCAGAAGGCAGCTTATGAGTTATGCTCTGGGCTTATGACTGCCCAGGGATAAAAGGAGAACACATGAAACTCAATCCCTTCATCAAAGAGGCGACAGGGAGTGGAGAAGCAGACTGAAGAACAAGAGAGAGGGGTGGGGTTGGGGTGATGGTGAGGGGTGGGAGGGGTAGGCCAGCACACAGGACTGAGGTGTCACCAGGTCTAATGCTGTGGCATGTGAGGAAGGACAGCTGAGCAGCCAGCCTCTCTAAATGGTTAATCTTAAAACACAGAGGACCCAGACTTTCATGGGTGGTGTATACTGGTAGAAATCTATTATTATCTGCAAAACATCCAGGTATAACTAAATGAACAAATTCTCTCACTTACACATTCAGACCTGTCATGTACTTTTCATACGTGTCCTGCAGTCTTGACGTGTTATTTTAAACAGCAATGCTGTTTTTTTACAGCATATGTGTTGTGCTGTATATCGGAACAGTGGTAGAAATAGTATGTTATGGTTGCAGTGGCTGGATGGCTCTATATTAATGCAGGAGGAGTAGAGGATGGTGAAAGGTTGCTCAGAGGAAGAAAGCAGACAGAAATGGTACTGAGGCTGAAGGCAGACAGTTAAGTGTCTTTACTGGAGCAGAGAGAGCTGATTTTAAGTAAGTCAGACAGGATAAGTGAGAAGGACAAATGAGCAGCTTCTGGTTGTCTGTAGCAGACTGTCCCTGTAATGACTACACAGTGTGTTGGGATGGAAAGAAAAGCAGCCTTAAGACAGGACAGGCTCCCGGTCTGGTAGAGCGAAGCTGAGGAAGATGGGTGAAGTGGAATGTTCACACCTGTAGTCTGGTTGATTCAGCTTTTAACCACGAGAGTAAGAGGGCAACAGTGTGTGAGGGACCTGTAACAGAGGTGTGTGATGTAAAACCTTTTGGACAAAGCTTTCACTGTAGTTAAGATGGCCATTGAATTACAGAGGCACAATGATGGTATAAGCAAGTGACAGTGGAAAACGATATTGATGAATTGAGTGCAAGGTTTTTTTAACATTAGCCACTAATAAGCAGTGAAGAGAGAGGACAGGGTGCTGAGTGATTGTAGACTGGTAGTGAAGTAAGCTTCAGAAAAAAAGGATGAGGGTGGGAAAAAATGGATGAAACACATAACCAGTATGAGACATGGGACACAGGCTCATACATAACAAAGAAAGTATGTAGGAGAATTGTAGAAAGATGGGGATGAGCAAGGTGAAAGAGCCCATGCAGACTGTGAGCAAGGGGGCAAGAGTGGAGACAGAGGGTAAGGTAGGGGGAGATGGGTAAAGCAGCATGGTCTGGCTGGCTGGTTAGATGGATGGATGGCTGGCTGAGCCTGTGACCATGGAAGGGATTAGACAGGATTAGCTGTGGGGTAACCTTCCCAAAGTGTCAGTCTGAGATCCAGAGCACTGTGAAGCTGGCCGCCTGGGAATCCAGCCCAGGGGGCCCCAGCCCTCTGTATAGGTTTTGTTTAACACAGACCCCTGCTACACTGGGCACCACAGACATAAATTATATAGAGTGACAGGTTCATCAAAGTCAGTACAGGCCTATTAATGACTTATCCATAGACAGAGCAAACTAGAAGTAAAAATAATGCAGAAAAGCAATGCACAACATGTTCATGTTGTTATTTTTCGATGCTTGTTGTGTTATTTCTGAGAGCATACCTGTTCTATAGGTTGTAACTCTGTGATGTTGGCCTTTGTTAGCACAGTGAACCGATTGACTCACTGGGACATACACAGTAGGGAAAGAGAGGAGGGAATGAGTGGGGGATGTTACACATTCATGGAATGAATGTACTGTACTGTAACAATAACACACATACACACACACAAGAGCTTTGGAAAGCTTTTCCCTCCCACCTTGAACAATTGCAAAATAATGCTCTCAACAAATACCTCACATGAAGAAAATGTGTTTTCAGTCTGCAGGGAGTTTGCCAGAGGGAATTGCACAATAGGATACTATAATTGAAGTGCTGACTGAGAAATGAGGAGAAAATGTGAATGAAACCATTAAAGCTGTATAAAGAGATTATTGACTTTTTAAAGCACGTCACATCAATCAATTAAACAAACTTCATTTGTATTGCAATTTTCAGTGTAATAGTGCAATTCAAAGTGCTTTGTAGACAACTGACAAACCCATAATAAAAAGGACATGTAAACAGGAAAATATTTCTAGACTAATGCACAAGAGTTTTGAAACTGCAAAAAAATAAATTAATAAAATAGTTATTTAAAAACTAGATGAAATAGAATGACAAATACTAACAATAAGAATACAAAACAATTACTGCCTGAGATCAAATAAAATAATTTCCCTAAAGCATTCTAATCCAAAGCTGGGCTAAAGAGGTACGGTTGAGTTAAGTGTTTAAGCAGCAATTGAAGCAACATCTCATTTGAATCCTTTCTCACCATCTGTTGAATGTAAATATTTTACTGTCTTTTTAGTGTTTCAGTCTTTGTTGACTAACATCAATGAAATTTTTTTCTGGCATTTTGCCTTTAAATTATTTAGATAGACATGAAGCATGAAGGAAGACAGAGAATGGAATGACTGGGGGCGGAGTCGTTGCGGTGGGGATTGGCGGGTTGGGGC
>JANJYP010018919.1:0-25953 GCA_024605115.1 Rastrelliger brachysoma | reverse complement strand
GGTATGGGCTGATCAGCATATGTGTGTCTATGTATATAAAACCTATGTGTTAAATGTACAGTAATGATAAATAATTATAATAGATGTGTATTTTTGGGCCAGTCAGCAAACCTTAATACTTACTCAATACTATATGATAAGTCTAATTCAATCCTGAACTGTGCCAGTTTTATGTAGTGTAGGTTTTGTGCAGCTCCTTTTTTTTTTCGAGAACATTTTAATATTTGAGAGAGAAAAAAATCTTTATATTCCTCAATGTAGGGTATTGAAAAAAGTTGTTTGTCCTCAGTAATCAAGGATTTTATCAACACTACTAACAAAAAAATTGCATACTGGGATCGACTCCTACACCCTGCAGTCCCGCCCTTGGTAACCGTGTATAGAAAAAAAAGATAAATGGATGAATGTGTAGATCTGTACAGCACTTTTAATATCATGAATGTGGACTGTGTGTGTCAAGGGTCTGTGTGCTAGTTCAGCGGAGTTAAGCCGCTGGACACTGCAGCTGTCCTGGTCACTGGGGGACCGAATGAGATCCGAGTCCTTCTACAGCTGCAGCTTTGTGCTGAATACAACAGTTTTCTAGTTTTCACACACTACACACAACCTCATCAGAAACCGAGAGAATGATGAATGTACCAAGGCATTAAGACGGACATAAAGGAGAGGTTAGACGGAAAATGATTGGGACAGTCGAGCCCTTTTCTTGTGACAAACTCCTTTGAAATTCACATTTTCTCTATGAAGCTTGAGGAGATTAGTGAGCTAAAGTCCTGCTACTGTAGTTCAACTACAACCCCCACCCTTCCCCAATCTGATACATGTTGCACTGGTCCAGCAGTACGTTCCTGAGCATCTGCTGTATTTTTTCACATGGTGGATACTGTAGTAATGAAGTCATTTTGTGTAGCTGTGGTACAAACTGTGCTGCAGTTTTGGTTTTGCACGTTGCTGACAGTCAGTAGGTCAATCTGACATTTGACCGACATTTTTCTCTAACACCCTCCTTTCCCCTCTTAAACAGCTTTAGGGGGATCAAAGAAGGGATAGCTCAGGATTGGTGTATTTTCATGGAGGAGGTGACATTAGGAAGTGTTTGTGGGGGGTTGTTTTGGTAGTCTGGCATTATGCATATTAGGCCGAAACGGTCAAAACAACCTCTGTTGACAAAAGGGGACACATATGTTCTGTGTCCCCCCCGTCTGTTTGTATGCCGAGCTCTTTTCATTCCCACAGTCATTTCTTTCTGCGTTGACGCCCACCACCACCACATAATGCCTTTCCTCTCCTGACTTCACTCCTTGTGAATGATGAGGTGCTGCAAATGATGAAGGGATTTAAAGGAGAATGTAAAAGCCAGACCTTGGTGGAGGGATGTTTTCCATGAAATCAGGAATGACGCTTCTCTGTGTGTCTGTGCATGCAGGCGTCCGTCATAAGTAGTGTATGTGTGTATAGATATTTTGCTTGCGGAGTCATATGAGAGATGCATTGTTCTCTCACTGTGCTGTGCACCTGATACCAAACCGCAGATTTATGTTTTAGCATAGAAAGGTTGCAACTTATTTTAGAAATGCACTGGCATCCACTTGTATCCACTAAGCTATCTTAATTCCCCTACATTGTACGCCAGCATGCATCCAGACGATGTAAGTGCATGCCTTTGCTTGCCTGTGTGTGTGTACAGTGAGCATCATATTACAGAATGAAGGTTAANGTGTGTATGTATGTGTGTGTATGTGTGTGGCAGTGGCCAGACATAATGCAGACCTCACACAGCGCCTCATTCTTCATAATCTCATTAGCCACCAAGCCCCTAATTTGATGTCAATTCAAGATAATGCAGTCTACACGGTCAGACATTTATCTCAGGCTTTATACAGTATTAGCATCCTCCGTGTTCCAGCTGTACTGCCAATGTGTCACACAATTTTGTTCATGTGCATGCACAAGAAAGTGTGAAGGAGACGACGGCAAGCTGCACAGGCCTACAGTAGCTGCTTCATGAGTGAGTGCGAGAGAGCAAGCAAAGGCAGGCATCAGCGACACTGTGTCCTTATTTTAGGGTTTTCATTGCACTGCCCAAAGGATACAAACCACTTCAGCTTGAAAATTAAAAAAAGAACAGCGTCCTATGAAGGAATGTCCACACTAGAAGATGACAATTAGCATGATTCACATTCACAACACCACAAATTCAGATCAGTTTTGAACTTTCACCTGTTGAATTGATCCTGACCAAAAAATCAATGTCTTTGCTTTTCCTTTAGCTGTAGTAGGTAACCAAAAAAAACCAGAAACAAAATATTCTTCACTATATTTTGAGATCAGGAATGACGCATCAGTGTGTGTCAGGCGGCGTCACAGGCATCATCTGTGCATGTACGCGTGTGGAGGAATATTTTGTTGGCAAAGTTGTACGAGGGATTACAGTAATCACGTTTGTTCTACTACTCCCTCACCCTGCTCTGCTATAATAAATAATGAAATAAAAATAACAATGCAATACAGAGTAGAAGAAGAATGTAAGGGTTTGTGAGCAGGTAATAGTTTGTTATATTGTTCAGTAGTCTGATTTAATCCACATTCTTTTTCAGGAAACCACAATGCATTGTATATAGCAGTAGACCATATTTGATCTAGTAGCCCCCATCATAACATTTGGTGCCCTCTAGTGGTCTTATCATGCAGCTGCAGGTTGATTTACTGACCATTAATCGTATTGCTCTAATCTCCTTAGCGAGCAGGCAGCTGACACCACTGTGACACATTCTTTCCACTGATTTGTAAACCTATGAAGCATCAATGTATGTCACATGTCTGGTGCTCTACATGCACTATATGTCCAACCTACTGTACTGTCACACATAAAGCTCTCTCCTTCACTACACTCCATACCTTCCACTGCCACCACCACCATACTTAATCCTTTTCCATCTCCCAGTGATCTGGATTTAAACGTGTGGCCTTGGCTAATTACATCACTTTTTGCTGAGCACATGGTCAGTGTACGCACATACATACACACACTTCTATAGCAGAGGATCAGTTGTCTCTCTTTTAGATTTTCCTTTCATGCAAAGACAGTGTTCAGTGCTAGTATACAGATTGTAAATTCAGTAATGCACGGGTTTAATAATCAGTTACTTCGCCTTGTCTGACTGATGATTCAAGGAATGTTGTTTCATAGTCATGCGAGTTACATAACTGTTCCTATACTTAAGCAAACTATATTTTCCTATTTGTCATAGCAATAAAGTTGGTTTTTACTGTGACCCATTCCTTCCCGAAGCACATTGGGACAGTTATAGCTGGCTAATGTGCTCTCAGCAGAGGTCATGTGGACTTCAGGGAATTTTTATGCCATTAATGGAATAACTCACTTCAGGGAGTTGTTTTTCCAGACTCTGTGAGAGTGGGNAGAGAGAGAGAGAGAGAGAGAGAGAGAGAGAGAGAGAGAGAGAGAGAAGGGTCTTTGGTTTTTTTCCCTCCTGTCCTGTCACATCCTGTGTGCTTAATGATTTATAGCTAGACTGATGACGTCACCTCTGCCTGTAAGTGACTGTGAGAATGAGACAGCTGATGAGGTCCAGAAGGAATCCACACTTAAACACTTAAAAGACACTTTGGATCTTTGCAGGGGCCAGCTACCGATGCATCATGCATATTGTAAATTGTTAAAGAAGCGTAGCAGTGGGTGTGATGTCAGTGTTGGTGATTTATGTTATGAAACCCACCACCTTTTCTTCAGGTGGCGATGACTCAGAGGCTTGATTCAGAGATTTGATTTGATTGATTAGGGATTCAAACGGAGAGGGAAACGCATCTGGATTGTGATACTCTGGCAGGTGTTCAACGGTATATTGACTGCCACAGTGAAGCAAATATTCTGGAAAAATTATATTCATTATGCAAATTTTTAAAAAAAAGTTAGACGTGGAAAACATAAAACAGTTCCTCTAAGAAAATATCTGTTTAATTCAGCTTAGTCTGGACTACTAGTAAGGAGAAGAGTAAAAATAGAAATTAATCTCATTTATGTACGCAGGAATGTATAAAATGTTGTGGATCATGAATATGAATTGCATACAGCCACATAAAAACCCGACAAATATATGTAGAAATTGCAAAGCACGGCTAAGCCTCTTTGTGAATGACTTGAATCAGATTAATTTATAGTAAATCGGATAACTCAAATCACTGCTGATGTTTTTGTGAATGTAGACATGCAGGACAGGGACTAAAATACCGACATCCTCGTAAAGCCGTAGTACACATCACCGCATGCTTCTCTGAAATGTCTAATGTCCTGTTTTTAATTAACAACAAGCCCCATTTTGATGATGTTTTCCCTTTTTCTTCCACTTCATGATTCCGCTGTCTGCTCACCTCCCTTCCTTCCTCTAGTAAACAGAAATTTTCCTAATTAAAAGCAGAGGAGTGTTGAGAACAAAGGAGACGAATGAGAAGGCAGGAGACAGAGGGGAAAAAAAGAGAGCAGCCACGTCAAATGCTGTATAGATTTGATTAACTAACAAAGTGCAGACCTTCTGAAATTAACAAGCCTAGAGATTTTGAAGAAAGGCAAGAGTGAAAGGAGGTTCGCCGCTATTAAAGGTCTGAAAAAGCAGCTGGTAAGGGTTTGTTTATAGTCAGCAGAGAGGGAGAGAGATAACATTTTTGGAGGATTAGAGGGAGGAAATAAAAGGCAGCACCAAATAAAGAAGAAAATGCAACTGGTTGGCCAGACCCTGGGGAAGGAGGGCAGACTGGGAGGGGGAACAGAGTGAAAAAGAAGGCATTAATGAAGGAGTAAAGGATAGGGAGGAGAATGGGTGAGGTTAGGACTTGGAATGAAAGATGGAGTGCCAGTTTAGTAAAAGACAGGAAAGACGTCACACACACACAGAAAAGAAGTGGGGGAGTTGCCTGCATTGAGGTGGTCTGGTCGGGGCAGGTTTTCCTAAGATAATTCACTTTTAACCAAACCTTGAAGTAGCTACACTAATATTTTTATAATAACAATAGATCAAAATAACTATAAGTAATGTGAAAGTGGTTGCTCGTAAAGATCGGCTTCATTATTTGTAGTTCCCCTTTGCTCTACTGAGCATTTTACTGTCTTTTAGTGTCATTTGACGCTGAGGTAAGCAGCTATTTCTAATAAAAAGCTATAAAAGACTGATTTGTAAATTTCCCGCCCAACACTAAAGGGAATACAGGCAGGGTTAGGGACTAGCTTATGAGCACAGAAACTAAAACAAAGATAAAAGGAGTGAACATTGGATTTATATTCATGAGGTAGCCAGAAGCATGTCTACAAATGAATGTTTGATGTCTGCTTGATGGAAAGTGTGCCAACTCATTTGTAATACCAACTTTAAAGGTAATGCTACATCAGTATTTGGTGAGCACTGTGTTTCTGCTGCCCTTATGTTGCCAAAAAGAAGTTACTGAATATAGGTTCTAAGTAAGTTCAGCTGACACTAAGTTTGTAATTATATGCTTTGAAAGTCAGTGTACATTAAGGCAGTGATTCTATATACAGCAGATAAGTGTTGTTTGTATTGAAAATAACATTGAGGTACTATAAAGATAAAAATTGCAGATGTGGGCGTGACTGTTGAATCTTTAGTTCCAGCTTCTTCACATGATTTTCAATGTTTATATGACATTTTTAAAATTGGATCCCCATTTAACGTATAGACATTTGTGTTATGTGGGATTGGAAAAAAGAACTAACTTTAGCCCATGTAGTGGGACCTGAAGCTGTTGAAATGCTATCTTAAGCTCATTAAGGCTTGGCTCAGAGAAGGGGGAACTGAGTATGCTACTGTGTCATCCATTTAAAGGTGCAAATTAGTGATTTGCAAGTACATCTCAGCGCTGTTTATAAATATAGAAAATGAAACGAGCTAAAATCGAACCCTGTGGAACACCTTTGGAAATCTCTACAAGGTCTGATTTAAGACCATTGTAATTGCATTGCAAGATAATTCGTGAACCATTTTATAGGCGTGTCACCTATTCCAATATATTCCTATGTTTTTCGCAACAGCTCATGGTCTACAGAGTCAAATGATTTTGACAGATCAACAAATAAAGCAGCACAGTGTGCTGCCCATGGTACTGACAATAACATTTAATATGATAGTTGCTCTAACAGTGCTATGCCCTACTCTGCAGACTATGTATCTGTTAGAATGATGTGATGTGTCAGAAATGGTCTCAGTTGACATTTAAATTGAGCTTCCAACAGCAAGAGCAGGGATCTGGGGAAATGAGCAGTAATTGTTATAATCTGAAGTGTTTTCATCCTTCAATGAAGCAGATATGCTGCCTTCCATAATATTTGGATCAAATTTGTCTGTAGAATGCAATTAAAGTTTTATGCTATAAGCTTAGCAATCATTTCAGCTGCAACTTTTAATAGGAAGCGTTTTAGATTGTATTGACTTTTTTAGATCAGTACTGTAGCTTTAATACAGATATCTTCTTTTGAGGTCTAGAAACAAAAAAGGCCTTTTGTAAACCAGCCTGAGGTGTCATAGTGCTGGAGTTAGAGCAGCAAGAACCTGATTTAGACTCATTGAAAATACAGCCAGCTGATACAGTTCAGTTTTTTTTTCATAACATCACCTGTGTTTGCAGGAGGAGGGAATGAGACCTGAACAGAAGAGTAAGAACAGGACAGTGGTTTGTCTCCAACATTTCAAGGGATTATTGAGATTTTGAGATTTTTTTTTAGATAGTAATCTGTTTCAGATTTTTTTGAGTCATGCTTGTGTATTTATTCCTGCAAGTTTTAAAAGCTGACCAGTCAGCAGCAGAACTTGTGGCTTCAGTGAACCATGGATTATTCTTACCACTAATCCTAAATTTCTCTAGTGGAGGATGCTTATTACAAGTTGCTGCAAAGCATTGTGAAAATAAAACCACGATTTTTCTACGTCAGTTATCACACTAATATTATCCAAATTACATATCAATATGTGGTTATTATATACATATAAGAGATACAGCCGAATTATCTTCATTTGATATCTTATAAAAAAGTGAGTGAGACCGACAACAGTTCCATAAATCCATACCCCAAAAATGATTCTACACTACCATGGTGAATTTCAAGATAAGCATGGAAAGGGATGAGGAGAGCGGGAGGGGAAGGACTGGTAGTGTGGTAGTTATGCGTGTGTGTATGTGTGTTTGGAGGGTTGCATCACAGGAAACAAGCTCTCCATCCTGCAGTTGAATTTGACCCTTTGGCCCTGGATCAAATGCTCCTCCGGGCTGAATACCATGAAGCCTCTGTCCTCTGCACCACGCACTGCTCTGCACTGCACGGACCGTCTGACTGACTGCAAGAGAGGGGAAGAGGAGGAGGAGGAGGAGGTAGGAAAAGGGGCACGCGGAGAAGAAAGTGGGAGAAGGATATAGAAGACAAAACAACAGAGCAGAGGAATCGAGTCGGGACAGAGAAAGTCCTCTGAAATCACCCAGACACACATCTTGTTGCAGCCTAAAATGTGTAACCAGAGACAGTCACTCACTCTGACTCTTGCGTCTCTGCTGCCTGCATGACTGGCGAGCGATTGAATCGGGGAGAAGTCGCACCTATTTTTAGCCCCACGCTCGATGGAAGGATGGAAATGCAAACAGACAGTAGCTGCACACGCAAATCTGAGAGAGACAGAGAGAGAGAGAGTCTGTGTGCGAGAGAGGGTGAAAGGAAGGGAGGAAGGAGGAGTGACTTATTTGTGAAGTTCTGCAAGTTTAGATCACTGGCTCATTGCTGTCTGTGGAGAACACATGGCTGGACTGGACACAAGGCAGAGCTGGGAGGCTTTCTCTGCCACAAACAGCAGCTCTTAATCGCTCTCACACATTATACAACTGTTTGAATGCCTTCTCGGGGGAGCTGAAGCTAAAGAAGGGGCTTACAGGAGGATTGCCCCGCCATGGAATGTTGTAGATTTGTGTACAGGATCATAGGAAGTTTTTCTTCCCAGTCTCGGGTTCAGAGACGCATATCTGGATCCGAGGAGATTGTGCGTCTCTTAGAATTTTCTCACAGACTGGGAACGTCAGACTGGGAGGACTGTGGCTCTGGTAAAGACGAGCAGCAACCTCTGACCATTTAAACAAGCACACTTTTTTTTCTTTTCTTTTTTTTTCCTGTTTTTGCACCTACACTCAACCAGACTAAGGAATTCAGGATGCGACGCTTTGACAAGCTGAAAAAGTCATTCCCCTTCCTGGCACACTTTCATGTATATCGAGTAAGTCTGGTGTCTACTATGCGTGTCCAGTCTGGGATTTTTTAGCCCTGTGGTAATATGACACAGATAGTTGTAGCTATAGTCAGCATCATGTGGTTAACTCAGATGTTAGAATACAGAGTTTGTATCATGAATAAGGTATGGTGGAGGTCAGTGGTTGTTTCTGTGTGTGTGTGTGTGTGTGTGTGTGTGTGTGTGTGTGTGTGAGTGCGAGTGTGAGTATGTGTGTGAGTGTGTGTGCGTGTATGTGGACCCTCCAGCTGGACTGAGGCAGTCCTCTGGGAAGGTTGTTGTTATTGCAGCAGGATGTTGGAGCAGAACAGATCTGATACAGGACATGACTTTAGCCAGGAGATGTGTGTGTGTGAGTGAGTGAGTGCGTGCGTGCATTTCTCCACCACCATGAGGAATGAGTTCAGTCCAGAGGCATTTCTCACCAGGGACCTCATGTTGTTTCTCTGCATCTAAATTCCTACATCCCTGCTCTCCCTTTCTGCCTCATTCTTTTTGTTTCTGCCTGTTTTAAATTTTTTTTTTCCTGTTTTTCAGCAAGAAGTACAAACCCTTTTTTGTTAATTTCGAATTGAGAACTAGTCCACCAGGCTGTGCTCCTTACTGTCTTAGAAACATAAATTCATGGAAAAGTTGGCACTTCCTATGACACTTCCTAGTATTTAGGGGCCTAATCCTGGAGTTCTGACCTTGGTTGGGATTCCTTACAGTATTGCCACAAGTCTCACCAAACTCCTGCTGTCTTCATGCATCCCCATGAGCATATTCATCTTAATCCTATTGAAGGCGAATCCAAGATATAATGCAAAATAGAAAACAAATATCTAGGAGTGATAACAGGTTTTTTTTTTGCCTAGGTCAGCAGCAGTATATTTGAACAATTCTGCCATATTTTTTATCATGTTAACCTCAACCAAGTCCATTACTGGATGTGTGAAGTTATTTCCATGCAGCACCTGTTTCAAAACAGTACAAAATGTGTGATGCATATGCCATGTTAAATGAGTTTTGTAAATGAGGGGGTTAGCAGAGAAATGTAATATGTAGGCTTGTGCACCTTGATTTTGACCCCTGATGCCTAAGATATGACACTGTCATGGAAAGAGGCCCAAGAGGAAGCTGACTTGCGTCTTTGGCACCGTCCAGTGAAATAACACTCACACATTGACTGCCAGGGAAGATCCGACCCGGGGCTGCATTGTGGAAGATAAGTGAAGAAATAGTTCATGGTGTATATTCTGTGTAGGAAAATGGTGTGCAATGCATTGTTCATATATGTAAAACCACACAGAATAACGATCATTTGTTTGAATGCTTCCAAGTACGACTTGAACTTCACACTCTCAACCGTGTTGAACTGTAGACTATATGAACATGCAACACTGGCACAGCTTAACACTGTAGTGGACCTGCCAAACAGGCCGTTGTATCGTCTTTCTCAGGGTAAGGGTCAGGCATGATGCAGCAAAATGCAAAATATGAAAACGGATTCAAATGACTGCAGCTGTAGTTAATCCTAAAGCCACAGGCATTCAGCGCAGCCTTCATCTCTCTACAGTGGAACTAGACTCTTACAGGTTATAATAATGTATTTGGATAAGTTATTGACCTGCTTTGCGGTGCTGTACCGACTTCTAACAAACCAGACAATTTCTGCTCAAGCTAACATCAAAGAATGTTCTCACAGTGCAAGATGGGGCAGAAACAAACCTTGGCTATTTTCAGTTGACCTGTTATAGTGTGCAAAACTTCCTGCCGACTTGGAAAGGTAAGACTGCACATTCAGGCATTGAAACACATATATCAGCTGACCCACTTTTATATGCAATAGGATGAATTTGTATCTGGATGCAGACATCTGGCATAACCATTGGGGATTGAGCCCTCCCAGCATATTGGCCTCAGGCAGACCTCGCATCAGAACTTCGTGGAAATACAATGCTGTTCACTTTGTTGAATTGTTCCTCTGAGAAGAGACAGTGGATATATATTCACATGAAAACTATGACCTAACATTGGGTGTATATTTGTGTGTGAGAGACAGAGATATTCTTTTACTCTTTAGGTTACATCCATTAAGCAATAGGAAGTGACCTCTAACCAAGCCCATTAAGGCGTTTAAATGACAGACGGGAAGCCGTGACCCCTCTGACACTTTTCTCTAGACCTTTTTAACCTTGCCTCACCCAGCAAAGGAAATTCCTCTTTCTCAGTCTAACTACTACTCAGTAGAATGACCCCTAATCCCCAAAGCATCCACCCTAAATGTCTCCCTGTCAATCTTTTCAGATTAGAAATGTTTGTTGTTCTTTGTGTTCATTCATTAGGTTTATGAGTTTATTTTCCCATCATGGGAATAATGTAACTAATATGAGCAGATGTAATAAATAAGCAAGACAGCTGTTGTAATGGTTTGTTAATACCTGGTATGACATATAGAAAGAAGCACATCAGGATTTTTGCTGAATTTTGTACTAGTTTCAGCTGGTTACATTAAGCAGACAGTGAAGGATGATGTTTAAACTGGAGTGTTGTGTTTTGACACAGAAGATTGATGGTCTGAATCAGTGTTGTATAGAGCGATGTGTGCTGTATATTGTGGTCACATTGTTTTGCAGCCTCCCGTTTGTCCTCACTGACACTTATAGACACCAGATGTGCATCATTCATTTCATGTCTCTCTGTCTGCTGCAAAGCTGTGATGTCTGCAAGCCTAAATACCAACTTCTTTTACCAGACAGTATTTATTATTCTATTTTGATGTCATTTGAATATTTTGAAAAAGATATTGTGTAATCAATACCTAATGGTAAATTTAAAGTTAAGTCAGCGTACAGTCATTTATTGGCCAATTGATGTGGAGCTCATGTTATATTTGGCACATTACCGTCTATGTCCTCCTTTATGTGATGTCAATTTGGGCAACAGTCTACAGTGTGTTTATGTGTGTGTTGCGAAGTTGCATGCATGTTTATGACAGGCCATAAGGGTATTTGGATGGTGATGTAAATGTCTGAGCGTCTAAGTAGGTATTTCACTGTGCAGTAAACAGTTACAGTGCCAGACAGCACACAGTAGCTCTGAGCTTCTTGTTTTCACAGGAAATAGCCAGCAGCAAAGAATGCTTTATTCAAAGTTATTTAATGACTATTTAAACTTAGTTTCCTGTATTCTTTGTGTGTATTTTTTTGCAGAAACTGGGCAATAGCATGCAGTGCGAGGAAGGCACAGAATGGCTGCTGGAGCTGCTGATGGAAGTGCAGTTGCAGCAGTACTTCCTGCGTATCCGAGATGATCTTAATGTCACACGTCTGTCACATTTCGATTATGTTAAGAACGAAGACCTGGAGAAGATTGGCATGGGTCGACCTGGTGAGAAACTGCGTGTTTGTGTATGTGTGATTGTGACTGTGCACACAAGTTTGTTCTGCTTAGGAAAAAAATATTAGTTCATTTGCTCAGCATGAATTTTTGTTCAGTTCTGTGGAGATCCTGAAGTGAGGTGTTTGGGTTACAACAAAATCACATCATTTTGGACATAAAAATGGGTGCAAATGAACTTGTAGCCTTACTGTTAAGTTTCTGACCCAGCTCTCTTGTAGGCTTGAAACGTAAGTATTGTTATATTGCTACTGAATCCAGGTAATAACCTGCCTTCCTCAGCTTACTGGCTGCCTGCCAGTCCAGATGTTCACTTCTCTTTTCTTGTTCCTGTTTAAGGCAAATTGCATTCAAAAAGGATAAATAATAATAGGATTTATTCTAGAAAGGATAAGTCCCCTATAATAATTTCTCCACATTTTTGATGTATTGCCATCAGGTAAAAATTGTCCAGTACTTTGGTGAATGACTAAATACTTGTTAAAGATAATAACTTTCCCATCAGTCTCAGCTGCACTTTGTGTGTTAGCAAATATACACTAAACTATGATGGTGAACATGGTTAACATTATCATTGTGAGCATGTTAGCATGCTGATGTGAGCATTTAGCTCAAGTACGGCCTCTCAGAATCTCTTTTTTCTGATTAGCTGACCTGTCATCAAGTATACCCTAAGGGTGGCAGGTACTGAATTTCTCCTAATGCAGCGATGCCAGTGATTTCTACTCATGAATTATACTCTATAGCATCATGAAAGCCAACACTGAAGAATAGTTTCCTGGCAATTTTCATTTTTCTTTTGTATGATTATATATATATCCACATTTTCCATCTTATCTATATATATATAGCCTGAAGTATGACTATTGTCAGTGATGACAGTGCTTCATTTGGCTCACTCTTAGAATAGCTGGAACAAATCCTCCATTACTAATACCCCTCATATCATTTTAAAGTCACAACTGGTAATTAGGCACAATAGGAAGGGACACTAAAGTGCCAAGACTTTTGTCTGTGTGTGTGTGTGTGTGTGTGTGTGTGTGTGTGTGTGTGTGTGTGTGTGGATAGCAGCAGTAAATCCAGTTACTGAAGCCCTTAGGGCCTCCACTACAGAGCCGCTTAAGACTAATTACACCCGTTTCTCTTCTGCTCATATATTCCCTCACATCTCTTTCCTCCAAACAGCCTCTCCAGCTTTTTCCTTCTTCTTTTCTTTTATATCTTCAATCTCTGCTAACTTATAGTGCAGAATGGGTGTGTTCTTCCTCCTCTCTCCTTCCTTGTCTTTTTCTCTTTGTTCACATTTATATCAAACATATTTTTTCTTGAATTTATCTCGTCCTGCTTTTAGCTTTCTTCTTCAATTTGCTAAATGTATTTGCTAATTACTTAAAATTCAATGTGGTATTTCTCTTTGAGTGATCAGTTAGGACTGATCACACACCCTAGGTTTCAGCTGTGTTGACAATCACTGTATTTGTCTCTTTTGTCTTGTATTCTCTTGATAAAGGGCAGAGACGACTGTGGGAGGCTGTGAAGAGGAGGAAAGCAATGTGCAAGCGCAAGTCCTGGATGAGCAAGGTGGAGCATAACAGACATAGACAGACATAACACACACCCACACATATATAGGACTCATTTATTATGGTACATGGTATGCTTGACATTATGTCGCCACAGTGGCGTCTGTCTGACTGTCTGTCTGTCTGTCTGTACGTGAGCACAATAACTCATGAACAATACACAGTGGAAACATTTCCACTACAGCTTCCCCCTATACAGATGAAAAGCAAATTTCTGGAAACTTCATCTCCTTTTTTCTGTGATATTTATTCAACATGAAGTTTAAACTAGCAGTCGGTTAGCTTAAGGGAAGATGCTAGCCTGGCTCTGACCAGAATGAAAGATTGGTTCCAGTTACAGCGCACTAATTCATATGTTATATCTTGTTTGATTAATCTAAAGTATAACAACATACTTTGTTAAAGAGGAGTTATGTGGCAGTTTGTTTCTTGGCTGGGATCAATAACTTCCCGGAGTCTTGAAATTGTTCAGAGCCAATAAATAATTAAATACTGTATATACCCTTCGTAAAATTACACATTTTTCTACTAAAGTATTTGCACAGATTAAACTAATAAGATATAAAGGACTGTTTTCCTCCCCACTTCTCCAGGTTTTGTGCTAAGATAAGGTAACTAGCTGTAGGTTGTGGCTTTAGGTATGACAGTGGTATCTGTCTTCTCCTTTAACAGCCTTACCATTTTTTTTAACAATTCCTTGAACATAATAACTAAAATACTGCTTCACCATAATGACATTTGTTAATATGGTGCTAGCTTGTTGTGTGAATACAAAGTTAACATTGCAGTAGCTTTAAGTAAGGACATAAAATTCTTCTAATTTTTAGGACTTTGCTAGTAGTGGTCATTAATCATATCATTAAATGATATAAAACATTAGACCATCTACCATCTTTATTGTTTATAGTTGCCACTTATGTGAGCAACTTTGATTGTCGGCTGTGCAGCACCTAACTTCTTTACTAAAAGGACCAAAGGGACAGGGTGGCTGGCACAAATATAAGATTAACTTCATGACTAAAAGCATGATTTGGTCACTTGGATCTATAGTAATCAAAATTCTGAATTCTAGGCAGGCACAACAGTACTGGTTCCAGTTACAGCAAGTTTAAAACTAGACCCAGGTAAGATGGCTGCCATATGGTTCCATCCAAGAATAGCAAGTCATTGTGACACATGGCATCCACGCTGTGTTGAATATCGCGTACTAAGCACTACATACCCAATATGTGTACTATCATTCAACATACGATTGTGTGAATAAACGGTTGTATGTATTTTTTTTCAGATCACTGAGCTGTAATTATAACATCACTTTCTGAAAGCCTCATTGCTAGTAGGAGATGTGTAACCATGGTAGCCAGTGCTAAATGTAAACACTGAGCTACTTTAAACAATATATTACACCGAGCAAATTGAAACTTTATTTCAGGCATTATTGATGATACACCAGAGCTAGCTCAGTTGCTGTCTGCCATTGCCCATTAGATTGTTGTTGTTGTCGCTGCTACGTTTCATTGTGGGATATTTATGCTGGCTTAGTATTTCACCAGAAATATATACTGCTTTCATACTAAAGTTGCAGACATACTAAAAGATCTCATACTGCCTTAGCTTTCAAAATAGCATGTTAGCATTTTATATCTACAGCTGTTTTTTAATTTTATTTTTTTTTAGTAAAAAATGTATGTGAGTGCATTTGCAGTGGACATTCTTTGAGAGAGCAGAACAACTTGACTCTTCACATGAGTATGAGCACGTCCACATTCAGACACAGACAAGAGTCAAGTCATGAGAGTCGGTGACAAAGATTCAGAGCATGCTGCATTCACATTAATGTTGTCCCATGAAGCATAAAGTTTCCAGTTAAAGAGGCAGAACCATGTATGACAGTAACTTATTCACATTTTTCTACATACTAAAGGCTGAAAGATAGAATTAACCTGATTAAAAGTACCTTATACAAATGCCCACACTAACATTGATACACCTACACACATCAAGCCTTAGAGGAATGAAATACTGTCTCTGTGTGTGTGTGTGTGTGTGTGTGTGTGTGTGTGTGTGTGTGTGTGTGTGTGTGTGTGTGTGTGTGTGTGTGTGTGTGTGTGTGTGTGTGTGTGTTCTCAGTGGAAGCTGCAGTGCCCAGAGGAGGGTGCTTGCTGTCTATAATTACACCTGTCTGTTTCCGCCTCTGGCACCGTCCTCAGCTAGAGTAATCTGCTTCCTCAGCCCCTGTGTGCGCGTGTGCCTGTGTGTGTGTGTACGTCTGTGCGTGCTGCCCTGCCATCGCCAGAATCTTTTGAATGTCGAGCCTCCTATTTGAAAACCACTTACCACNACACACACACACACACACACACACACACACACACACACACACACACACACACACACACACACACACACACACATACACACACACTCAGACGTACACGCACAGTGACCACAGAGATGTGGTGTTTTTAAAAAGGTCTGCAGCATTATGTCATGTCTGGTCCAATGTGAATGTGAAACCACACACCGCTTGCTACTGTTTATATCTGGCCAGTCAAATGTGTTTGGCACTGGGGATTCATTGACACCTTTTTTTCACTGATGGTACCATTTCTGAGTACTGACATTTGTTTATCACCCAATAACTAGTTCACATAAGTTTCATTCACCTTATTGGAAAACAGGTAACTAGCTGGATTTCCTCAAGTAGTGTCTGGGGTCTTTATTTACCTCAACTGCAGAGAGTACCAGGCCTTTATTTGAAGCAGGCTTTTATTAGAGAGAGGCCTTTATTTCTAATTCCCTCTATTTGATAAGTATATTTGCTCATATTTGAGATGAAGCCTCCAGATGAATTCTTCAGAACAATTTCATTGACATTAGATCCAGTATTATCCTGCCCACATGAAAGACAGAATTGGTCGCATGTTAATTATTGTGAGATATTACTGCAGGGAAAATCAGATTTTTTATTATATTTTTTATCTGATAATAAGGTATCTCCAGTATTCTGTGCATTCCTATTTTGGTAAACAGTCTTATTTAGAACGTCTAAACAAAGCTTTCCTTTAATGGCTTTGCATAGGATACACATTGTAAGAGTTCAAATTTAGGGGAATGGAAAACTCTTGTAGACTCACACAAACATGAACACAGGCACACAGAAACATTCAGTTCACTTAATCTAATAGTACTTCCTAATGAGTACTTCCTAACAGCTAAGTATTTCCTGCTGTGTTGTCAGCGCTTCAGCCAAGAGGGAGGAAATTTCTTTCTTTCTTTCTCTCTCTCCCCTAATGATAAGTGTGCGTGTGTGCACACACTCATGTTGGTACATATGCATAGTTGCTTACTGATTGCATAGTAATTATTTTGCTTGAAATTGTTCCATCATATGGGTTGTATATTCATTATTAAACACATACAAAATTAGTATTAGTAATGTGTACAGGATGCATGCCTGTCCTAGTCATACTTTGAAGGGGTAATGGTGACGGTTTCTCATTAGAAAATGGGCCAAGTGCAAGTAGACAGAATTTGATTTTACATTTCAGCCTCACATACCCATAGACCTCCCCACATATGCAGTGTTTATGTGTGCAAATATGTGGAAGAATGAAACAAATGAAGAGGCTTGCTGTTTGGTTAAGGATGAATTAAGCTTCTGCTTCAAGTGTATTAGCACTTGAAGTACAGTACATCTAGTGGTTCAGTGGGTATGTACAGTAGAGGGCCCTGTCAGAGCTAAGATGTGTTACTCCAGTGTAATTTCAAGATAATTTAAGAATGGTACAAATATGTAGCAGCTACACACCAATAGGTAAAAATCAGCAATCAGCTAGACAATCAACATAATTCTCTCTTCAAGAATGGACAAAAAGTTCCTTCCTCAAGAAACTGAGCTACTTTAATGTGTGCAACAAGCTAACCAGACTGTGGTAGTCAGCACACTGTTATTTTCAGATATATGTTTGAGAGGAGGCATCAAGGCTGGTGATGCCAACAAGCATAATAAGTTGGTCAGGAATGTCAATTCTGTGGTTGGGCTGGAACTGCACAGTCTAGCAGTGACAGAGAGGAGGATAAGCAGCAAGATCAGTGCTATCCTTGACAACCCTTCTCACCCACACTATGATGATCTGTGGCTCATTCAGTCGCAGGCTAATTCCATCAAAGAGCAAGACAGAACCCTCCAGGCATTCATTTGTGCCTACTGCCATCTGACTGCACAAGAACTGTCACAACATGATAACTAAAGTAGCTGTTAAGGCCTGCCATCTCTATCTCACCCCACTCACTCCTCCATCCTGTGTATATGTATGTATTTGCGTGTATAGCTTGTGTATTGTCATGCATATATGTGAGACTTTGCCTATCCGTGAGGCTTTTAGACCCTACTGAATATATCTATAGCTACATATACAGTACCAGAACCATTACTTCTGCACATATTTTGCACAACTAACTTTTAAATGAACAACTATACTTGCATACAACCCAATGTGCTCATGTCACTTTAGGATAATGCATCTAAAGATAACAGTGGGGAAGATATATTAAATAGTAATACGTAAATAATCATAGATACTAGTGAAAAATCATCAAGAACAGTCAACAGTCCACAGTGCCCTGCTACTATTTCATGCATTTTTTCCACATTTCTCTTATACACACTCACTCTTTTTCTTCCTCTAGAGGTGTTTAGTTTTCCACTTTTGCTTACCTCATTGCACAGCCAGCTTCATTCTGTCTTTCTCTCCTCCTCTTCTCCTCTAGGTGTTTAGTGGTAAGCGCCCAGACGGAGCAGATCTCCCCCAGCAAGGACAACCGGCCTCCTCTTTCCGTAAGCTGTCTCCTACGCCTCCTCTGGGCCTGGGGGAGGGAGTCCTGGCCACACAACCCGGTGGCAGTGCTCCTCTTGATGGTCAGCAGCAGGCTCTGACCTGCCTTATTCCAGAGAAGGATTTGACACTGCTGGAGAAGCTGGGGGATGGTTCCTTCGGTGTAGTGAAGAGAGGAGAGTGGCTGACACCTGCAGGAAAGGTGGTGAGGATCCATACCCATATCTGTCAAGCGTATTAATTTCTTGAATTCATTTCCCTAAAAAGAAGACGCAGATGTGGTGGATATATTAAAGAAACACTAGGGGCATGTTCACACTGCAGTAGATCTTTTACTTAAAATGTGTCACTTGTTTGCATTTTATACTAATGCAGTAACAAATTAAAACATGTGTGTAACTCTGTGTGTTCTACACTGTCTTTGGTAAGAGTTTCAGGGGATCTTATTATCATTGTTTCAGCATAAAATTTGTGAGGGCAAAAAAAGAATTCCAAAGTGCACAGGAAATAAATTAAAGAATCTCTTTTTTTGTCAGCATGCCTAAAATCTAAATTTGTATTTGGCATTAAAATCTTTGTCCTGTTTGCAGCTTAACGTAGCTGTCAAGTGTCTGAAGACAGATGTGCTCAGCCAGCCCGACGCCCTGGAGGACTTTATATGTGAGGTCAACGCCATGCACTCCCTGGACCACCAGAACCTCATTCGCCTCTACGGTGTGGTGCTCACACACCCAATGAAGATGGTAGTGGACACACAGAAATGAACACATGTAGTACTACAGACATATAATACATACACACGTGTTATATGCTCTGGACGACATTCATTGACATAATGCATTCCTTAGTCCCTGAACCTTGATGCAATTCTTACTTTAACTTTAAAACCAAATTTTAACACACACACACACACACACACACACACACACACACACACACACACACACACACACACAAACAGAGAGCTCTTGGATTTCAAAGAGTGATGGGAGGATGGAGGAAAGAAAGGAGACAGGAAGGGAGGAGTGCAAGTACATGGAGAGCAAAACAAAGGGCTGACATTTTGGCTTTGTTGTTTTCAACCCATTGTTACAGTCTACTCATTTCCTCTGTGGTATTTAGGGTTTAGAATGTCTCTCTTTTTTTGGTTACTTCTGTTTTTGTCACATTACTCTTTCCTTTTTGTTCTACATATTTTGCATTTTTCTATTCTCACACTCCATTTCTTTTCCTCCTTTCATCTTCAAATACTTTGCTTTTTAATGCCACATTCCTCTTTTCACCCACTCTCTCTTCTCTTTCTCTCACTGTGTTGTACAGGTGACAGAGTTGGCTCCACTGGGTTCTCTGCTGGAGCGTTTGCGCTGTGTTCGTCCACAGGGCCCTGTGTTGATCCACAGTCTGTGCCAGTATGCCGTGCAGGTGGCTTGTGGCATGGCCTATCTGGAGCAGAGGAGGTTCATCCACAGGGACTTAGCAGCCAGGTAGGCCCCCAAAAACTAATTTTAAAGGTGTAACTAATACATTTTGGTCTTCATTTTATTCTCCGTTTGTTGTTAATCATTTTTCCGTTCTGGCATTTTTTAATGGCATGTTAAATTATTTAGATTGCCTCTCCCTCCCAACTTCTCCACCTAGAAATTTACTAGCCATTACAAGCAAACTTGGCCTAAAAGCAAAATGACTCAGTGGTTGGCTGGTTATACTGGGTGGTCTTAAATCTTGTCCAAATTAGTCACTTTCACTTAAGTGTTGACACTGTATGGATGCTTGAGAAAAACTTAAATGGTTGGTAAAAATGAGTCACTTTCCAGTTAAAATAATGATAAAATTGTAATGACTGCACAGTTTAGTAAAAGTATGTAGAACACAAAGAAGTTCTGTCAAGCAGTGTTCACGTCTGGATCCTTTGAGCAAAGGGCTTGTTGATTTTATAGTTTGGTTATAATTGTATTTGTCATACAGTCCAGGGTTGTGTTCAGAATAGCACACCACTCACACTATGCACTCTACATGCAGAGTGTAGCTGTTTGGCATATGAAGTATATGTAATATTGTTGGATCACATTCTGTGGCTCACCACTTCACAGGTCTAAATCTATATCAGTGCATTTAAATTATTATTTTCTTGTCTTTCCTTGTTATAACAACTCAACACAGTCATAATGATTTTACAATTTTACTTCAAATTCAATTGTATTCATCTTTTTTAATAGCAGGTGATTAAATTATTAATATATGTCTGTACTTACATATAAGTATGTAAAAATAATTGTTCAAAGTTTGATTCTCTCTCATCAGGAACATCCTACTGGCTTCAGCTCACAGAGTGAAGATTGGTGACTTTGGCCTGATGAGGGCACTGCCTAACAACCATGAGCACTATGTCATGCAGGAACATCGCAAAGTCCCGTTTGCATGGTGGGTGGACTGAAGTGAGAACACAATCTTGTGTTGGATACAATCCATGGTTTTAGAAGTGAGGGTGGGAATCTGATTAATTATTTTGCAGAAAGTTTACACAGAGAAACCCAACCAGTCAAAGTCGCATTCCAGTCGTGTAGGTAATTGTTATAAAACCAGGTTTGCGGGCTTTTTTGGGTTTCTTTGCCAAATTCTGTGTCAACCAAGCAGCTAGTTAGTAATCTAACTTTCTTTCTACAGTTCTGATTTTAGTTTAAGTTTCCACGGTACATTTACAGATACTTTAATTGTAACCTTAAACCTAAACACATTCAATGCCCAAAGTGGAATTGCTCATTAACAGATATGCAGATTCTTGGTTTAATGTGCAGTCCATAATACAGTTTTGCTGTCTTTCCTGCTGCAGGTGTGCCCCAGAGAGTCTCAAGACCAGAACATTCTCTCATGCTACAGACACTTGGATGTTTGGAGTTACTCTATGGGAGATGTTCACACACGGCCAGGAGCCTTGGCTGGGTCTAAATGGCAGCCAGGTACAGTAGTCTATCTGTCTGTCTCTCTCTCTCACACACACACTCTCTCTCTATGTAAACATGTATGTACACTGTACATACACAATGTACAGTAACACAGACATTTTGAGTACACACAAGTAGTCACATTTACACATATTTACACCTATATATTGTGCTTGTTTTGTTTGCCAGATCCTGCATAAGATTGATAAAGAGGGCGAGCGACTTCCTAAGCCAGAGGACTGTCCACAGGATATCTACAATGTTATGCTGCAATGTTGGGCTCAGAAACCAGATGACAGACCTACCTTTGTCGCTCTGCGAGAGTTCCTGCTTGAGGTATGACAGCAGTCAATTTGGATTGCCAAAGATGTTTGTCCATGTGGGATATGACTTACTATTTTCAACCTTTATGGATCTTGTGTTTTTATTAACTCTATTTGCATGCAGGATTACTAAGCAGAGGACACTTTATTGTTAGACTTGATGCCTCTTGTGAGGCCAATGTTCCCTCGGCAATCCATTATCCCATGAATTGACTGCTAACTCCACCTAGTGGACAAACTGAATCACTAATTTACAATGTTTTCTTCATCAAAGTTTGCCCCTAAATTTTGTTTGTGTCTCTTCACCTGTGTTATTTGCTATTTTAAATGTTTCTTTCTCTCTCAGACGATGCCCACAGACATGTGTGCTCTGCAGGACTTTGACGAGGCAGACAAACTGCACATCCAGGTCAATGATGTCATCACCATCATTGAGGGAAGGTGGGTGTTAAAAATAGTTTTACAAATTGAACTTGAATCCTTAAAATCAGGAACATTACCAACAGTTTAACAGTTAAATGCATGTCCCTTAACTAAATGACCTCTAAAAGTAATGTACCAATTTAATTAGTGATAACATTTCTCTGTTTTTATATATTTGTTAGTTATTAATTATTATCAAATTAATTATAATTGCTATTAATGTTACAGCATGAATACATTTAATGTATGGGAAAGACCATTTAGGTGCTAATGAATGTCTTTAACATTGCTCTGTCCCCACTGCCTTCCAACAAATGCACTGTACATGTTTTAGATAACAATAATCACACTGAGTAGTCTTTGATGTTCACTGTTTTTAAATCACTATTAAACCAAAGCCATGTAATAAATAAAACTCTGTGAGCTACTCTCTTTCATCCTAACTCTCTACATGTTTCAGGGCAGAGAACTACTGGTGGCGAGGTCAAAACAAACGTACCCAAAAGGTTGGCCAGTTCCCCAGGAACGTGGTGACATCAGTTGCGGGTTTGTCAGCTCACGACATCAGCCGACCACTGAAGAACAGCTTCATCCACACAGGCCATGGAGACAACAACCCTCATCGCTGCTGGGGCTTCCCTGATAGGATTGATGAGTAAATATTGTTAATTTTCTCCCAGTTTATAAAATTGTATTGTTACTTTGCACCATTTTGGAAGGTGGTCTGTATTCTGTCTCAGGATATGTTGAATTAGAGTAACAGCACTGCTACACATTCACCAACAGATGGCAGTAGCACATTGTAATACAATTACAGAGGATTATTGCAGCTTTACAAAAGGCCAACAGACTCCAGATACTGACAGTTACTCCATTTAAGTCTGTTACTCCCTTCCTTCTAGTTTGTACCTTGGGAATCCTATGGACCCCCCTGATGTTCTTGGTTTAGATCTCAGTTCTGCTCGGCCCACACAGCTACCAGGACGAGCTAAAAGTGAGTAGAGGGACTCCTAATGAAGAGTTAAAACGTCACAGTGAGCACCACTTCCGCTATATTATACTCTGCATTATATTGTATTTCCCTACTTATTTTGAGGCAATTTTTATGGCTTTGATAGCTGCTAACAGCTGATTATTATTATTGAAATTACACACGCAATCATTTACTACTTGCTTTTTTCTAGTCATTCTATTTTTTTTTTTTTTTTTTTGCTTCTTTCATTTAAAAAAAAATCTGTTTCTCCTTCCCTCTGCGGTGGCGGTATTTGCTTTTATTATTGCAGAGGAGCCTCCTCCCCGCCCTCCTCAACCAGCAGTGTTAATCAAGAGTAAGTCTGGTTTCTCTCAGCAGCTCTTCACCCATTGCTCCTGCCCTCTCTGTTCCCTCCTAGCTCCACTCCTCAAAGGTATATCCCATGTTTTTTGTCCGTTTTTCTTTGTCCTTTGCTTGTTTTTGCAGTGATTCTGTCATCTCCTTTTATTTTTTCCTCCCCCTAACATTATTTCTCCACCTTTCCACCCATGTGTCCCTCTAACAGGCGTGCAGTGTCCTTGCTGCACTGTAGGATTAACTTGGAGCCTGCAGTTTTTTGGAGTGGTGTGTCTTGTATTTTGTGGTGTGAAGTAATCTCTCAGTGTCATCACTCTCTTAAGTCTTCCACCATCACACAAGTAAAGTGATGAAATGTGTTGTGTGTTTGTCTACAGAGCCTTGCTACGATCCAGTAAATGAGGATGAGGATCTGACAGCTGCAGGACTCAAGAGATTATCACTTCGGAAAACAGGTTCTGTCAAAGGCCTCAAACTTAAACCCGCTGCTTGGGTCTCTGCTTCCAGACAGGGGAGTATCAGGACTGCAGGCTCAGGCCACAACCCCAACAGTGAAGTATCCCTCATTGACTTTGGGGAGGAGTTTGCCCCAACTACACCCTCCCCCTCCCCTGTCATTGAAATTCCGATCCCTTCACTGGCGAAGCTAGCTTTAGAAGCAGAGAATATCATGGACCGCACTCCACCTCAGAGTCCGTGCAGGTCGCTGCCTCGCCCTCTGCACCCCACACCAGTAGTGGACTGGGATGCCCGGCCATTACCCCCACCCCCGGCCTATGATGATGTAGCTGAGGATGAAGATGATATGGAGGTACGGTAGGAGGTGATACAACAAATTTTACATAACGACTCAATTTCATGTGAATGTTTATCACGTGCTATTTGCAGTAACAGAGTTCCAAGTAGCAGAACGTATCACAGTTGAAAAGTGTATAAAGAGGAACAATGTGTGAATGATTGGAGGTTTCAATGCAATAAAAAATGTTTAATCTTCCTTCTCCACGAAGGTGAGCTCCATCAACAGCTCCGAGCAGCAGCATGAAGAGCAGCAGAGTGACATCTGTCACCCAGATGAAGCTTCTAGACAGAGGGTGGAAGGTGAGGCTACTGTCTCCAGGGGACCAGACAAACCAGGTCTGGAGGACAACCTCTTTCTCCCCAATAAGCAGAACCAGGGTCCATCCTCTTTCTCCCAGTCTGCAGAGATCTTCCAAGAACTTCAGCAAGAATGCATGAGGAGGCTCAATGTCCCAACCCAGAACTCAGCCCCATATCCTCAGACACAAGATGGACATGTGTGCTCTACTGAGGACAAACCCCAAATCCCTCCCCGTGTCCCAATCCCCCCTCGCCCCATAAAAAGGGGTGACTACACATCTGGTCGCTGGTCAAGGGATCTCTCCCTGTCCCCAACGCCAGCCGAAACCTCAGAGGATGTTTTAGGACCAGACAAAGACCGACCACCTCAAATCCCTCCCAGAGACCCTTTGTCCCAGCCAGGCTCCAGGACTCCAAGCCCCATGGGACTGGTGGTGGGCTCTCCCCAGCAGAGAGTCTACTCTGTCAGCCCCACCACCATGCAGGTTCCCCTTAACTCCTGCCCCTCCACACACACCTATGGCTCCTACCTCTCCACATCTCCAGGAAAACTCATGCCAACTACACACAGCTTTGCCTCAGATCCTAAATATGCTGCACCCAAAGTGATCCAGGCCCAAGCACAGGGAAAGGACTCTGCCAGCAAGGGCCCATGTATCCTCCCAATCGTCCGTGATGGACGTAAAGTCAGTAACACCCACTACTACCTTCTGCCAGAGAGGCCACCATACCTTGACCGCTATGGCCGTTTTTTCAGGGAGGCAGAGAGTCTGAACGCAGGCAGCATGGAGGACAGGCATGTGCGGCAAGCTAATACCGCCACTGTAAGACCCATGGTGGTGAGCAGCCAGACTCTCCAAGGACAGGGCTTCATCCAGCAGAGCGATCTCAAGGCTAATTTCTCCTCTAACAATAACAGCAGTCTGGGTGGGACACGGTCAGGGATGAAGACATCAGTTAGTCTCCCCCGTGTGTGTTCAGATGGGCTGACAGCAGCAGTTGTCCCTGCTTCCTGTATCAGGACCGATGGAGGAGGAAACTCAGCTGACAGGGTCAAAATGGTGAGGTCATAGATATTTGGATTGCTTGTCTTTTGCAATTTCTCATTTGAAATGTATACGTATTCTATGAGCCTAGTTGTCAGTGGGTGCTGAGGACATCATCATGTATCACATCAGCAGTGTTGAATAGTTTTACTCTGTGGGGCGAGTGTCAAACCGTTGCAGTGTGTTACTTACTGATGTGTATATACTGTTAAAAGAATATACTTGTCCTCACTAATGCTACTTTTTATGGTTTTTAGACCAAACATAGCATGCTTAATTCAGGCTGCCATCCTTCCTTAGTTCTCTACTTTATCTCTCTCTTGAGAATATGTCGTTTCATTATTATACAACGAAGAACTCAAATATTAGACCAAAGATACTAGATCGTCATTAACATTACACTATGTAAGAAGAAGACTTTAAGTGTTACTTAATGAGGTGCAGTGCATATTTGATGTATGGCTAGGTTAAATTCTCTTAGCTGAAAATAATATTTTAAAGAAGTGACAGTTAATGCAGCTCTTTAGTGTATAAATATATTATGATGTACTGCACAGTATGTCACATTTTATCATACAAAGAAAACAAGGGGGCAAGAGAAGGTAATTTTTATAGGTTGTCCACTCAGGCACTAACCTGTAGGGAAAAGTGTGTGTATGTGTGTGTTGTGTTGTGTGTATGTGAGCAAATACAGTTTA